>JABXWE010029077.1:0-16660 GCA_014611495.1 Limonius californicus | reverse complement strand
TTTGATTTTCATCTTAGTATAGTTTATTTGACATTTACAGCTAACGAACAAAAAACATTTTATTGAAATTCTACTCCAAAACAATAAGCATTTACATGCTTAGTTAGCAGTTCAGTATATATTTTATATCCTAACTTACATTATGAAACAACTTATTTATTAGTTACTAATTTGACGATAAATGATTAGAATTTTACTACAAAACAATAATCATTTAGGTGATTAATTAGCAGTTCAGTATTTATTTTATAATATTACATTTTGACACCGCTTATTTATTATTTGGTAATTGCAGGTAACATAGAAATGGGACGTAGCTCACGGGCTGGTGCTAATTGTTTATACTCATACGGCAGTTTAACTATTGTTTCATTTTTTTGACACATTGTGTATGCATTTCTACTGTATATCAGCCCTTTATTTTATTTATACATAACCAAATAATTTCAATGAATCGTTGGTTTAGCAAACCAAACAAATATAGTCGATGTAATTTAGCTTTGACTTGCTCCAAGAGACAGTCCCAGTACGAGTTAGTACTCCCAGCCCCCGTCTGGAAATTTGAATTTAAATTAAATCTAGAAGACATACTCAAAGTATAGATTGGAAATATTCAAAAGTATAAATACAACATTCAATAGACGAGAACATACTAACTGAAAATATATAATGTACGAAAGTTTTAGCGAAGTATTAGCAACAGGAAGTTTCCGGGTGTAAAAATCACCAATAAACTCCAATTAATTATTAAAAGACGCTAAAATATCATAAGAGCCAAAAGATAGTTTACTTACTGTTCTGATTAAAAAAAATTCTTTATCCATTATTCCATTGCGACCGTCTTTCAGAAGATAAATTTTATCATTAAAAGTAGAATAATTTTAATATAAGCGAAATTCATATAATCGAATGATTAATTTTCAAGTAGATCATCTTCAGGGACATTTCATCTACTCATAATATTTATTTGAAATTATTTCTCATAATTACTAATCTCAGAAAACTTATTGTTGGTCTATTGTAATCTCAGATTGTCCTTAATATTGGTTTACTTATTAGAGAAATCTCATAACATTGTATTATCTCAGCTGTATCTACTCCACTTTAAGTATTTCTTTATCTTTGCTGCAACCGTAGACCCTTTGACCGTATTGTGTCTGGAATAAAAGGAAGCTACGAGATTAAATTAAAGATTGGTCGTAGCTTTGGCCTCTGAGCACATACAAATAATTCAATTTTCTTGTGAATAAGTAGTTCATACTTTCACATTGTTGGCTCAAAAGGCTTTATGTCAAACACGCTTTCTGCAAGGGTAAATTTTAAACGGTCTTCCACACAACAAAGGACATTTTTTGATTAAAAATTCAATATTTCGGGACATTGTAATTTGGGCAACGTTTAAACTTAATAAACTTTCCCGTTTTCCATTTCAAATGGAAACCCCTAATGGTGAACGGACCTCCGACCCGAATGGACGTAAACTCGATCTGATTTTTATATATCTACAGCAGGAAGGAACCTTCACGGAAATGCGATTCCGATTCACACAAGACATGTGGCTTCCTTGAAGTGACGGCCATTTGTCATTCAAACCACGGACGCTTATCGTCCTATCGAGAATAGGGTTCCGTAGAGGACTTTACGGAATTAAGGATTAAATTACATATTGCCGTTTGGAGGAATATGGATCCATACAAGTATTCGACTATTTTAAGAGTTGCTTCAGGAAAAGCAAAATACTATATAAATATGCTTTAAATAGGCCGGCGCAGTCATAAATTTTTATGATCGGTAAAAGCATGCGAAGGGAATCTTCCAAACTTGGTAAAATAAAATTTGAATATAATTTTGCACTAGGAGGTACCAAACCCGCATAAAATTGATAACGAAAACAAAATTTAACAGTTATATTTCTGAAGTAATCGAGTTATATTCAAACTAGAATAGATCAAACCTGGATCGGTTTTTGGAACCATTGCCCATTAAGAGATTGCTTTTAAAAATGGACCTATTTATAAAATAATCTGGTTAACATAAAGGCTTAATTCAAAAATTTCTGTGGGATAGCGGTGATTGGGTATAATAATTATACACTCCAGTGCGTTTTATCCTTTTATTCTATGGAAGGAAATACAAAATATAAACAAACTGTATAGATATAAGTTGATAAATGCTAATAAAAGTCGTACCATCTGCCGAAGTTAAAGCAGTAAGAAGATGGTATGATTTTTATTGAGTTGCCGCCGGCCATTAAGTAATAACAAAATAAAGACATGATGGCAATGAAGACAAATGAAGGCATGATCCGCAATACGGTTTATGTAGGCATGAAAAACATATTTTGGGAAAATCTTCTTCTTCTCTGATATAATTGAATGATGGCGCAGTGAATTTAAATGTGGCAGATACGAACCTATGCCATTACCAGTTGGACCATTGAGTCATTGTTAGGCTACTTTGTGAAGATCTCCACTCCTTGCACCAGGTATTTCTAAATACATGAACTGGAAGATGGAAACCAATGCCATAACCAGTTGAACCATTGAGTCATTCGTTAGGCTGCTTTGTGGGGATATCCACTTCTTGAACCAGATATTTCTAAATACATAGATTGGAAGATTGTTACGGGCCAATCGGGCTTTTTCGACGACCCGTAACCTAAATAGGATTGGAAGATTGTTACGGGCCAATCGGGCTTTTCCGACGACCCGTAACCGGATAGGTGGAAAAAGGACTACAGCTTAGCTCAGAGGAGTAGGCGGAGTTCATGAAAATCGCGCGTAAGTTTCTTTTCACAACACACAAAAAAAACTAATTCGTTTTTACCTTAACTTCCGATTTATGGATTAGAACGAGATAGGCACAATGTAAGGGTGATTTCCATATGCAGGAAAAAAGAAGGCAGGCAACGTTCTTCGGAACAGCGTTGGAACGAGATGTGGCTGATACGCCCCTGGAGAATACGTTGCTTTCAACAGGCTGTTAACGTTGAACGAAAGAGAGGACTCTTCGGACGATGGTAGCAGCAGAGGGACAGGAGTTGGCCTATAAAATTAATCCGCCAACATCAATCGGCTAATTCACACAGAATTGCCTTTACCGGGATTGAATCCAGTGTTTTCTTTAAATCCGACAGTAGTCGAAGGTCTGTTTGTACCCCTTGGTAAAACAGCGAGACGAAATTCACACAAACGGACACCCCTAAAAAAAACCCAAAAGCCGCCCCTGCAGTACAACTTAATTATGGTCCCCCGATTGATGGAATTTTCAGAGACCCGGAGTCATACAGGATGTAAGGCTGACTGGCGAACTTTCGCAACGGGAATCTGCACTTCCCCTACAAGATTGCACCATATTTCGAAACGTGATGAAATGTTCTAGAACGAAAATTAACACGTGTGACTTACGAGAGAAGCCCAAAAACATTTCCTGAATGTTAGCACTGTTTAACAAAGAAATTCCTGGAAATCCCGTCTAATCGGCGAAAATAACTTACAAAGAAAAAACCTTGAGACTGCTTTGGTCATAAATTAATTTCTGAAAGGGAAAATACAAACAAAACTGTTGTCAACACAACTCGATCTTAGAAAGAAGCAAAATAACCAAACTGTATTCAATATACAAACGGCAATTAAAATAACGTTATTAATTTCGACGAAGCGGCAATCAAATTAAGAAATTAATTCATATAGAGCGGCAAATTTTAAAAGAACATAACAAGATGGGAACTTATGCCATTACCAGTTAGACCATTGAATCATCCCTTAAGCTGCTTTGTATATATAAAACCTAGTCTGCTCGACGATTTGGAACCATATCGTTAATAACTATATTAATTTGTATGTGAAACTCTTCAAAATATATTTCATATATTATCTCCTTAAGCATGTTATAAATAAAGAGAACATTTCGAAGATATGTGCTTGTTACATTTTTAATTTGTCATTTACTATAAAATTTTACTTTAAAATCCATGGGACTCAAGTATTATGAATAATTTCCTTAGAAAAAATTCCAACATGAGTGAACTAATTTCATCCCTGGATTACACACTTCGTGAATAACGCTTACCAGAAATCTATGTGTTAAACATAAATTGTATGCATGTTCTATACTATTCCTTAACAAAAATACGAAGGGGTATATTTAATTCCGATTTTGTGATAAAGCGTACAGCGCTTGACGTATCTCCACATTGAACTACGTCGTTTCTTTTAATTTGTAACATGTACTTGTATGTTGTCGTGGTCTACTTGAGTGAATGAACCGTTTGTCTTGCGTCATACCATCCAGACAACGCGGATATGTGTATCACAGTAATTGAAATGAGAATCACAGAATTCCCAAGAATTATTTAATTTTATTTTTTGGTTAATATCTAATAGTAGTTGCATAAAAGTTCGAAATAGCCTTTCGCACTCAGTTGCTAAAGGGCTTCCCTAAATCAGAGAACGCAATCAATGGTTACACCGAGATTCGGAGTAAAGCATATCGGCGTTGGTTATTTTAATGGAAAACTCCTGCACCGTTTTATTTCTGTGCACGCTTTCTCTACAGTGTATTTAATTAGAAGAATATACTGAAGAGAATTCCAAGCATCAAAAAACACGAACGCTTCAAGTCCACATTATTAGAATTAGAAACTTGAACACGATCATGATTATGAAAAGGTTTTCGTATTTCAGTATCATGCATACAGTACTTGATGAACAGCAGTATCCAGCTTGTAAATAGTAATGCGCCACGTAATGTACCTTGTGACACTCTTTGCTTGCATTACGAAAGATTTGTTATGACACAGTGTGATATAACGTTCATGTCCTTGAATCTAATTCGGCGTAAGAATAGTTCATGATTAATTGTGTTTAGAAAACTGAAGTACAATCAAGCCTTTAAATTTACCTTTATTTATGGCTTATAATTTGTTATAATAATAATAACTGTGATGGTAGCTCAATTGACACAGCGCTAAGTTTCTTGGCTAAAGTTCGTTTATTACTTGAATTTGAAGCATAATCAGAAGCAGTAAGGGCTTGTACCTGTTGGATAAGGTACGGCATACAATTGTATACAGTAAACAAATAATAATAATTTAACTTTTGTTTCTCATGGCAAATGAAAAGCCTTCTATTGCAGCTTATTGACTAAAAATCTAAATTGCACCTATTTCTGAAATAGTTGGTTTGCGTACATATTTTGATTAAGACGTTCTTGTTTGGTTTGCTGAGTACTATACGTGGATAAATTATACGATTTTTAAACACCCTGTATAGGACTCAAGTGGTCTCAAGTGGTCTCAAGTGGTCTCAAGTGGGAGGATCAGATACTATTTTCTCCAATATCTTTTACATTATTTTGTTTCTATAATTTTTGAAATATAATCGTATTCGATATGCACAAGTATCCAAAAAAAGGTACCCCTGTTAAAAGTCAATAAATCATTTTCGAGATAATTCAATTTTTATGTAAAATCGAAATGCCATGAAAATTTTAAAACTATGGGGATAAAATTCGCAACATAGATTCAGGACAACAAGAACAAGAAAAAGCGCATATAAACATTTGTCCGCAAATGCAAATGTTTAGTTTACGAGGTACAACCTATTTAGTGTTAATAAATAAGATTATGTTTAGATAAAACATTTATTGTGTTGTACCTTGCAATCTAAGTCCAAGATGTGCCTACATTTAAGAAATCCTTGTATATAGGCACCTTATTAAATGTTACGTTTCTAATTTTGACTTATACAATGAACAATAATATTTTAAATAATGGAATAAATGAATTGAGCGTGAATACTTTAATATACGTGTAAAAAATTTGTGATGTATAGAAAATTATATATGACCATATTCTTTTTTTTTGCTAATATTTGCCAATTAAGCATACTTTTTAAACTGTTCTATTTCTTAGTTACCAACGAAGCATTGGTAAAAGATGAAAACAGTCATTGTATAGTACATTGACAAGTTGTACCTTAATTTTCTTCCGTAGGGAGTAGAGAGAGAGAGAGGCACAGTTTGGGGTGTTCCTAGGTGCAGACAAAAAATCGTAGGCACGTCACTGACGGCTGGATCACGACTTTCTTCGGGAAATGGGAAATTTTGGGTGTTCTTACAGTCCGGAACAAAACCTTCGTTGAACGAAGTTTGAATGGGGCAACATCTTAATGAGTATTCTTGGGGTTAATCACTGTAATCCGACACAGGTCGAGAAGACAATTTCACTAAATTGTCTTTGCTAAAGCGCTATACTCTGCCTACATTTAATCCGACTCAATGTCGAGAATATTCTGCCCCAGGCAAGAAAAGCGATACGGTAACTTAAGTTACCACAAGCGCTGCCAAAAAAACTCTGGCTCAAAACCACGTGCGTTCCCCTTCAGAAACTTAGGCAGACTCACTTTCAGAACTGGTCGTCGGCGCTAAGGTCTTAACAAGCAACCGGGTTGAACGGAGATTTTCAGTCGACTGCCGAAAAAAACAAACGAAAATATACAGCAGCTGGAATATTTCACGATATGACGAAATATGTTGCAAGAATTCCAGAACAAAATCTTCCACGTGGAACTTCCAGGCCATTCTGCAGACAAAGGATTCTAAGAACTGTTTTCGATCGGCATACACAGACTAGACATACATGTCAGAGTTCCCTTTCAGAGGTTTCGAAAGGTGACCTCCCATAAATTAACCTTTGGAAATAGTAAAATAGTAATCGACTAAAGCGGCAATTAAAATAAGACTTTAATTCCTATGGAGCGGCAAAACTAAACGAACGTTGCTTGCTTGCTTGCTTGCTTTGAAAGAGCGAGATCTAGTACGCGGTTTTCCAAGCATCTCTATGCACTTAGGCCACAAAGTACCAAGTATTAATAACCTGAAGAAACCTTAAGCTACGCCACTACCTACACCTACCCCTGATGATATTCTGAACTAAATTGTTTAACGGAAAATAGTTCAGTAATAGAATATACAAACTAAAGTGAAATTTAATGTAACTGCCAAATTCCTATGTCCCTAAGTTGCTTTACGATATATTTATTTTCAATAGACTTGGTTATAAACAAAATAAAGAACATCTTGTCACTCGAAAATTGTGGTTACATTTAGCACACTAATTTGCTACAGAAACACTTAGTGTACGTTAGTACTGATTAAAATATTATTTGTTAAAAATAGCTCATTTTGGAAGAACAACTAATTGGAACAAGATGTTTCTGATAAAGGTGAATAAGAGACTATTTTTTGATGATATACCATTAGCTAGAAGCTGAAACTGAAGACATAGTGTCGAGTTTCTGTAATAAAACACATGATAATAAGCTAATTATGATGTAAATAAAACAGGAATGGGCAGAATCGTTTCCAGTTTAAAAGAAGCACTATATAATTAATTAAATAAGTTTTAATTAAAATTAGTTTCTTCCGAATGTGAAGTGAGAACCTACCAACACCAGTGTTTAAACCAAACTATTGTTTGAAACCGAAATATACCACTCAACTGTAGGTAGAAACCAAACAAAACATAATTGTTTATTAAAACAATACTCAATTTTTCAAGAAGGGCGTTTGAATATTGCCATAATTAGGTTTGTTGCTCATGTAATCTGGCTTCTTGTTAAAACAAACAGATCAGATATCATAACAGTATTCCCCTGCTACCTAAATTTGCTCGTTTTAGCTGTTAACATTTTCAGAAAATTATTTAATTGATACGTTAAATACAGAAATATTAATTAGTTAATTGTTTATTGCCTTATTTCTTTGAAATTCAGGATTTATTTACTTTTGTGCTTTATACGTATTTCTACATTTTCCATGTCATTTTCAAAAGCATATAATATTGTAAACATTTGTTCGTTAAAGGCAACAGCACACTGGATCGTGATTTAGCGCCTGGCTCTACTATTCCAAAACTTCCATTTAAAGTAATTAGAAAACAACAAAAAACACTTTCAACGCCTTAAGCGACGCAAAAGAAACAACGATTTGTTAAAATCATGTATTTACAAATTAAACTGTTCACAGTCTAATTCTCTATGCATAGGTCAAACAATTAGAAATTTTGATACCAGATACAAAGAACACACACGCCCATACAAATACGAACACCCATAAAAATCCAATTACGTTAAATATTTATTACAACACAATCATTCATTGACATCAAATAATATACATAATAACATTTTTATACTTCTGTGATGAAAAACGTAAATTGGATATACTCGAGGCTTTTGAAATTCACAAACACAGTTTAACAAATACACCTTTAATGAATGAGCAAATTGAGCTCAATTTCCCGCTATTGCAAGTTTTGGAAGAGAAGACCTGAGCCAAGTCCGAAATCAAGATCCAGTGTCGAAATACGTATGAAGCACAGAAAGACTATTACATATTATTATTAAAATATACAAAAATATTAGCGTATACTTCATCCCTGTCGCCACACAACAATTCAAAAACTAGGTGAGCTGGAAAGCTGCTCTGAAAAAAGTAATTGTGTTTCCACTTTAATCGCGAACGTTTGCCTTTTACAGGGATATTTGTTCTTAATCTGAATATGTAATTATTTTCTTCGAGGTATACGTCTTTCGTAGAACATCAAATCAGCTCTGAGTTTTACTTTGTAACTTGTTTCCTCTAATTTCTACAGTTAACATAAACAATTTCCATTCCTTGAACTTGTAGGCTACGCTTCACGTTTTGCATGATAACGTCTTGTAAAACATAATTACGAATACGTTTTCAAGATGTAACATATGATAGACATACGGATAAATAGTAAGAATTTTACTATCACGATTCGTTTTTGAAGTTAGTCTGTGTATCTTTACTTCTATAAAACATCTAGTGGTTCGGGAATGATATGTTAAATACTCAGGCAAAAACTAGGGTCACCAGACGCGTAAAGGGAAATCTCACCGCGGCTAAGTCGCCGCGGTCTAACTCGCCGCGGCCGACTCGCCGCGAAAATTTGCAGTTTAAAAATGTCAATCTCTTCCAGTTCTCCGGGAGCTGCAATAGGCAATAGGCTCCCAGCGAAACCGGAAGTGCAAAAATTTGAATTAAAACAACAACGTTGTTAGTAAAATTATTTATTTATTTATTATATGTACTGAACCATTTCATAATTGAGCTAGACCTCTTAAATAATCTAAATATAATATTTCTGTTTTCATAGTCCCTCACTATAAGTAAAATCCTGTCGTCTGCATCTCGATATTTCTTTAATTTCATTGGTGGCCTGCAACCAGCTGCTCGCAGTAAATATCGTGCCCTGAAATAACAATTGATAAATTGTTGATAACAATTTATATTTGTTAAAGCAAACAGTTAAAGCGGATTTTTTTAAATTATTTAAATGCGGGTTGTTTATAAAAACATAATATAAAATATAAGTTGGTAGAATTACAATACCTCGCGGCGAGTCGGACCGCGGCGAGACGGGCCGCGGGGAGCCGGGCTTCGCGGCGACTCGGCCACGTCCACTCGGCCGCGGCGAGTTCTACCGGCTGCGTCTGTATTTTTCCCTATTTTTGGTTTGACGTCTCGATGTCCCCAAAATGTATTTTCGGAACTATGGTGTGTCCTGATTTTCAGATACTCATAATTGTTAGTTATTGTGTATAAGTAATTTACAATAAAATGTTGATATTTCTTAAAACTCAATTGGAAACTTTTCTTGTCGCTCTTTATCTATTTCTATATCAACGTAGTATGTCAAAAACTTTGGGCAAATCAGGGCACAGAAATCAAACATCGAATTTTCGATCGCTACTACTCACGAGTGCGTATAGTGTTAAGTGTAAGTACTCTTGTGCAATGCACAATTGTGAGTGCCCAGTCGTATGCCACAGTCCTGTGCAGTCTTCACTATAGATTGCAGTCTCTTCTGTACCTTAGCGATCATCGATCCACTCTACATATTCCCGGATAAGATGTAGATTAGGCGAAGGAAGATCTTTAATTAACAATATTCAATATCCTATTAATAAGATAAAATTCTGATGATGTATTGTATGAATGTTGAAAAATATATAGCTGAACGAATTTGTTTAGTTGCCATGTCGCAATTTTTCGTTATACCGATGTGGCTACCCTAGCATAAACGCATCATCTGGCTTAGGTGAAATCAACATACTTTACAGTTAAATTATTTAAATAGGACATGCAATAAGTATGAAAAACAATAGCAGGAGATAGCTAATAATCTGTCTAGCAAATCCGTGGATAAATAACACGCGAATAACTCTTATTGAAGCTTTATTTCAGTTTAAATCACACACACATATTTTAAATTTGAAACACTTAAAATACGATAGTGAATAGATGAATCACAATTATAGTATAATATTATAAAGTAGTGTAGAACTATAAAACAATATTTGTCAAGTTTAACCGTATTACTAATACATTTCTTTGAATTATGTTTTATGAACGACGAGTATACCCCAGTATAGAGCCGTATTAGCAACAAGCTAAGAGCGTGTGATTCTTGCTGAGAAGATTTAGGTTTGATCTAAGATTGAATAATTAAAAATCAGTTGGCTCCATTCGAAGCCAACCACCAACATACTTATAGATATTGGTGTGTTGCATATACGCACAGATTTGTTTTTTAAGGATGAGCGGAATAAGCCTTTGCTTTGCACATCTGAAATGCGCTAATACAATCTCTCTGGAGATGAAGGGCACAGTACTTTCGCAGTTTGGAACTCACTTAAGCTGT
This sequence comes from Limonius californicus, assembly GCA_014611495.1. NCBI lineage: Eukaryota > Metazoa > Arthropoda > Insecta > Coleoptera > Elateridae > Limonius > Limonius californicus. The sequence goes on along the minus strand of JABXWE010029077.1, from coordinate 5,928 downwards.
AGATCTCCGTTGTCCTTTTCGCCGGTATCGCATACTAGAGAGCAAAACTCAAAAGTTTCCAACATCCTTGGAAGGATTTCAGTACATTCTATTCTATTACATTTACATTTACAATTAGTTACGTATAGCTACATTATATTCTTTACATTTAATGTTCCCCACTTTAATTAAAAACTCAATTCATTATAAACTTTTTCCAACTCTTTCTGTCTTCTGCTAGTCTTTTCGCCTCCGCCCACTTTTTTCCTTTATTCATTAGTATCTTTCCAATTATTTCATCCCATGTTTGTTTCGACCTTCCTCTTTTCCTCTTGCCTGTCGCTTTTGATTCCCAAATCTTTTTGGTTTGCGTTCTGCTCTCCATCCTTTGTAAATGCGCCCACCATCCCAGTGTTTTCTTTCGATGAATTCTTCTACAGATTCTATCTTTAGTTCTTCTGTTATTTCCTCGCTCCTGATTCTGTCCCTTTTTGTTACTCCTTTCACTCGCCTTAAATATTTCATCTCAGATGCTCTAATTTTACTTTTTTCTCTGTCCGAAAGTACCCATGATTCACATCCGTACGTGAGTATTGGTCTGTATATTGTTTTGTAAACCTTCATCTTTGTTTCCCTCGTAGTTTCTCTCTTGTTAATAATCCCTTTGCTTAGAGCATAGTAGACTTTGTTAGTTTTTTTCTATTCTACTATTCACCTCTATTCCTTGATTTCCAGTTTCTTCTAGAGTTACTCCTAAATATTGGTAACTGCTTACTTGTTCTATGGGCTCCTCGTCTACCATAACCCTAATTTCCTTTCTTTCCGATGCTATTACCATTGTTTTGGTTTTGGACTTATTCATCCTCATTCCATTTTCTATTAAGATTTCATTCTTTTCATACTTTTAGGTTTTCTTTTAATTCCTTCTCACTCCCAGTTATTAATGCTATATCGTCTGCGAAGACGCATTCCGAGATATCTACCTTTTCGAGATTTCTGTACCCAACATATAGTGGTTTTGTTTTTATTTTGGCACTTCTCATTAATTGATCCATGAATATAATAAATAACAGTGGGCTTAAACTGCCCCCTTGTCTGGCCCCTTCTTTTGTGTGGAATGTTTCGGACTCCATATTTTTACTTATTACTTTATTTCTGGTGTTTTGGTACAGGCATTTTGCTACTCTAATTAATTTATTATTAACATTTTTCTCCTTCAGGGCCTCCCAAATTTTGTTTCGCGGCACACGGTCGAACAACTTCTCCATATCCATGAACGCTAAGAAAGCTGTTTTTGCCCTAGCCTTCAGTCTACTGATAATTTCTTTAATTGTAAACACGTGATCAAGTAGGCTTCTCCCTTTCCTAAACCCACAATGTGCTTGTAACAGCGTCGGTTCCACTTCTTTCCTTAGTCTTTTTTCTATAATTTTTTCAAACATCTTCAATAACGATAATCCTCTATAGTTATTACAATCCATCGGATCTCCCTTTTTGAAAATCGGTAGTATTAGTTCGATTTCCCACTCTTTCGGTATTTCCGCTCTCTCCCATATATTTAACCATTTCTGTCGTAATTCCATCGCTACCTGTGTCTTGCCATTTTTCAATTCCTTTGCCACTTCTAATAATTCTTCCATTGCAATTTCACTCTCTTCATTTCCTATTCCTTCTTCTGTTATGCTTATTGTTTCATCTTCTACTTCTTGTATCGTTTCTGTTTCATGCTCTCCGTCCATCACAAACAACTTCTGAAAGTATTGTTTCCATCGTTTCATAACTTCTATTTCACTTCTTAATACATCTCCTTTTTCATTTTTAATTGCTATAATATATGTCTTCTTATTATTTCTGCGACTTTTTAGAACTTTGAAGAATAGTTTTTGGTTTTCTTTACTATCTTTTTCGAATTTGTCCCCAAACTCCGTCCATGATTTTGTTTGGCTTCTCTTATTAGATTTTTGACTTTTACTCTTTGCTTCTTTTATTCTTCGTATTTTTTTCTTACTCTGTTATTCAGGTACTTTTGCCATTTTATTTTCTTAACTCTTACTTGCTGCTTAATTTCTTCTGTCCACCATGCAATTTGTTTCTTGTATCTATTTACCTTGTATGTTCCGCATATATTTTTGGCTGTCTCTATTACTATGTGTTTAAATGTATTCCACATTTCTTCCGTGTCTTTGTTTTCTATTTCTTCCTTGATCTTTCCTATTTCTCTCTCTAGTTTTCTTCATATCTTTTGGCCATTTCTGTCTCCTTTAATTTGTATGACTTAATTGTTTGTCTGCTCTTCTTTATTTCTTTCTTTTCATCTTGAAAATTCTCTTATCCCCTTTTCCGTTTTATTTTGGCTATTACAAGAAAACGGTCACTCCCCAATTCATATCCTCTTTTGACCACTACATCGTTCTTCTTTCTCTTTCTGTAATTATGTAATCTATTAGGGAGTACTCTCCTCCACTTGGTGCTACTCTTGTGTATTATATTATTACCTATTAAAATGTAAAATTTCAAGAAAACGGAAAAACGCGGTTTACGACGTTTAAATCATAACCCACAATACTACTTCTTGCTCTGTTACAAATTACGGCTACCCTTATTTTACTTGCTGGAATTTTTAACTAATGTTTCGTAATGAGTGCGCAAACTACATTTTATGGGAATTTTAACTACGTAGTGCAGTTCAGAGGATAAATACTTATGGTACTGCTTTTAATATAATTTTCCTGGATAGGATGTAAAGAATTAAACGTATGTCCACTTTTTGAAACACACAAATACACTTTTAAATATAAACGTAAGGTGATCCTCGTTATTGGGTTCTTATCAAACCACTCTGAAAGTCAATAGTTTTGTACCTACGAACTACCGTCATTAATTCCAGCAGCCTACAATATTTACTAATATATGTTATTGTCATATATTATTGCCCGTGATAAAGATATCGTGTGTCAATCGACAGCTACGACGATGCGCATTTAATATATAAATTACATTGCACTGTTTGTCATCCTGGCAACATCCTAGATGTTTAAAACGCTGGAGACGGACGTTCTAAGTAAAAAAACTATATACTTGAAATCTGATTATTCAAGAAAGAACGGAAATAGAGTTTCAATATCCGATTCCCTCGCAATCTTCACTGGCACGCATAGTGCTTCTATAAACGAATTCTTTCGTTATGACATTGGTGTTTCACTTCACTACAGTTTATTAATAGTACATTGTACAACAAAGTTCAAAAAAAAGTGTTAAACATTTAAGGGACATATAGCTCGATCAAAAACGTGTTCGTTGAACTTCAGCGTTCGGGGTTGCCTAAACAATTTACTGTACGCAGGCAGCACCTGTAAATAATCCTGCCGAGTTGCAACATTGAACAAAATTGTCAAACAATTTGAGCAATATGAGAAGATGTAGGTCCTGTATCGACATGGAAGGAGGGCATTTCAGACATCCCCTTTAAAAATTTAGACATTTTGCTTGTGTGTTTTCGACGTTAAATGTTAATAAAACTCCTTATAGAAAGTCGCACATATCTCACACACGGTTGGTTTGAAGAGTCATGTTGATTAGGACTTTTCTGGTTGTTTTTGATGATAGTTTATTCTTCTTAAATATGTAATATCTTTTTCAACACTCCGTGTATTCCTTAAGATAGTGTAATAATGACCATAATATATAATTACTACTACTATTACATTTACACCTCGCTCGAGTGGCAATTGCTTCTCTCTTTACCAGGACAGCTGATATGATAGGATGGAGATATAATAAACAACGTACTTGGAGAATTCTTTTTCTTCATTCGTTTTGCTCCTGGTAGAGCATAGAACGCCATTACTGGCGTCTCAAAAGCATAGTTACATAGTTTTTAAGCCTACGTATCAAAGCTACTCTCTTCCCTTCATGTTATGTTACGTTGCTAGTCATGCGGGTTCGGTTGTATTTCTTTAATATTTTCCATTCTTCTCTATTTGAGACCGTCCTCTTTGCCTCATTCCAGGATAAATTTCATTTTATTAACTCTCTGTGGACGCCCCTTTTCCATGTAACTGTTGGTCTTCCTATTCTTCTTTTTCCAGCCGCCTTAAAGTCCAAACTCGTTGCTACTCTACTACGTTCTTCTGTAAATTCTTGCCACATTCATTGATGATTCTTAGTGTCCAACAGAGCCACATATAATTTTAAGACGTTTCTTTATTAATATCTGTGATTTTTCGTCGTCTTTCCATTTTTCCATACCTATAATAATACGCGCATCACATTTGTGACTAAAGTCGTAGTTTTGTTTTTTCAGTACACCCCTTACACTCTTGCTTCAATATATGAATTTTTATAACTTGTCTTATATGATATCTTTCTATACTTCGTCTACAACCGCCGTTTGCCTACAAGAACTCTTGCACTTCTTCAATTTCTTCTCCGCCTGTGCTGATTTTTCTCCCCCATTTTTTGCTGTCTGTTAATATCTTGGTATTCTTTCCATTTACTTTATTTACCACTTTGCTGATTAGTCTAGTCTGTTTTTTCTTTCCAACGTTGCTCCTTATCGTCTACGACCTGTAGATCTTCAAGTTTCCTGAATGGATTCCAAATTATTCCTGTTCTATTATTGGCTGAACGTATTTGATCGACGCGTGAGCTTTGTGACTGAAACCCCACCTGATTGTAGCTCAGTATCTTATCAATTGCCTCTCCCTTGCATTGCTTCTAATATGTACAGTAAAATAATTGGTCTGCAATTTTCACATTTTGTGAAGTCCCCTTTATTGGGAACCTACATAATACTATAGAATTAATTTTGTTGTTTTTTTTTCAGAGGGCCGAACCTTAGAACTACATTCCCCCGATGCTGTCCATAGCTGTGTCCTGCGAGCAACGGACCCAGCAGAAGCTGCAGCATGGTTTAACACCCTTCACTCTGCTCTGGCTACCCTCACCACAGCTGCTTTGCATGAGGCTGCTCGTGCGATACCAGATCTACGACACATAGGGTGGCTACTCAGAAGGCCTAGATTTGAAGTATTATACCTCACTGTTTCACTAGTAAAATATAATCACGAACATTTTCAGAACAATCTGTCCAGCTCAGATAGTTCGGAAGAAATGGACAGGTGGAATTCCGTGTTTGCTGCAGTGACCGACAGCGAATTAAGGCTATACGAAAGTGCACCTTGGTCAGGCGAGGCTTGGCGAGCTCCCGCAGAGGCTTATCCCTTGATAGCAACCCGTCTCGTGGGCTCTGGACGTCGAGCAGAATTACCAGAATTTAGTATACGCTGTGCTACTGCAGAGGGTGTCATAACGCACCGTTTGCGAGCCGAAACGCATCGCGATTTGGCTGCTTGGGCTAAAGCTTTAGTAAATGGAAGCCATGCTAGTGCTGTTACTCAAAGAGAATTAGTTTGCCGTAAGACTTTTTTTAACTTTTGTTTTCCAAACATTGCAGCCGTTTATTTTACAGGATGTGCTTGGAAGAGTAGACCTGCCCAGCTTGTTATCCATTACGAAAACGGTTTTACTTTGTTAGAAGCTGGAACAGGATGTAGAACGCTATGGAGATACTCATTTGATAGGCTTAAAAATTCGTCAGATGACGGTCAACGACTTTTATTTTTAGATTTCGGGGATGAAAACAATGTGGTAAGTACAAACCATATTTGTTACACAATATGGGTATTCAATAGTGCAATAAGGGAAGGTCACGTAAAGCGAATCGCGTGTCTAGACTTCATTCATATATCCGGAATGGCATTTTTAAACAGTATCAGTATTTACTTGAGAAACAAATTTGGTTTTCAGCCAAATCAATACGACTTGCTAAAATAGACACATTTTCACTTGTCCATATTTTGACTTTTAGAAAGATATTTGTAATAGTAAGTCACGCCGTGCCGGCCTCGGTGGTCTAGTGGTTAGCGCGTTTGCCTTTAGATCCGAGGG
>JABXWE010029076.1:0-25308 GCA_014611495.1 Limonius californicus | reverse complement strand
CCCAAATGGAATTGCCACTGGACGTGGCTGATTACAAATTGTTTCAGGTAACTGTAGATCGATGTGTCGGATTGTGCTGTGAAACAGAAAAAGCAGTGAAAAGAATGACAGTGGACGATCATCAGCACGTAATACAGAAACCGTAGAAGACGTTACGAAATAATGGAAAATATATACAGGGTGATCCTAACCCCTACATGAAAAACAGAATTGAAGCCTTCGAAATGTACCTGTACAGACGCATTTTCAAGATATTATGGATGCAAAGAGTGACTAATGTCGAACTACTCAATCGCATGAAGAAGCAAACAGAACTACTGCTCACAATTATGGAAAGGAAAATTCCGTACCAAAGTCACATCATGAGAGGGAGTCGGTACGAACTTCTCCAACTTATTATTCAAGGCAAAATCCAGGGGAAACGATCAGTCGGAAGGCCGCAGTACTCGTCGCTGAAAGATCTACGCCGATGGTTCGGCTACAGGCCAATTGAAATCTTCCGTGCATCAGTGTCTAAAACAAGGAGGGCTATTTGGATGGCCAACCTTCGAAGGGAGATGGTGCGAGAAGAAGAAGATTCGAAGCACGTGATTTAGGGATTAAATAACCTCAGTTATAGGTAGGTAAAGTTTTTCGCTCAAGTTTAGAATCACCCTGTATATGTATATATATATATATATATATTGAGATGGTTTTTGCGTAGCGTAATTAATTATTTTTATATAAATAAAGGATACATGCATATTTAATCACATCTTAAGGGTTGTTTCTTTTGTGGAAGGTTTCTTTAGATTCTCATAAAAGCAGAGTTGTTTCTTGTTCGATTGAAATTACAGTTGAGGCATATGCTATGGTGTCCTGTACACAAAGAGTGAATTATATTTAAAATCTTCTTTATAAAAAGTAACCAACACAACAAAATATTATAAAAGGTGACATGACTTGCCTATAAATGGAATTCAGGTCCAGCTCTAGGATTTTAATTCATTAATGACCATAAAAGAAATTAATTGAAGCTGTCCGGAAGGATTTTTTTTGTGGCAGTTTGGAGATCTGAAATGGATGAAAAATAGAACTTTGAGAAGTGCAGATTGTGTTTCTGAAACCAAATTATGTGTTAAAAGTGGCGTCAGAAATATATTAACAACTTTATAATTAATTTATATGTTAAAATTTGTATTTAAAAATTAATCTTAAAATCAAAGTTACTTGCTTGCAAAATTCTGGTCTATATGCATTGTATCTATAGAGATTTTATTTATTATTAATGTTTATAAAATAAAAAAGAAGAATGAACGTAAAATTTTTGGTGCTTTGGTAAAATAAATCGTTAAATTAGTTTTAAAACGCTATTGCTCATAAATAATAAAAGTTTTAATGTCATATGACTAAGTGTTTGTATATCTACGTAAATAAACAACTTACCTGTGAAGATCTATCCTTAAAAATAAGTATCCTGTAGAAAAATTTTCCTGAGACTTCAAGGACTGCTTTCCTGGGGTGCGTCTTTGAAAAACTTCGATTGCTGTTACTCCTAGAACTTCCAAAGTAAGTCAAGCGAATTACCAATAAGGTACGATTTTAATAATAACAATAAGAAGGATATGTACACGTACCTGTGAACTTCAATTGTTACCTTTGCGAATGATTTAAAAGTGTTTTGGTTTACATAGAAAAACTTTTCATTTAGCACAAGCTGATTGTGAATACATGAGAACAAGACAGTTAAAGAAATTCATTTTAACCAATGTATGTCATGCGCAGTAAGTAAATTTAGCCCAATCAGAACCGACTAACTGAGGTGATTTTTATGCTGTACCGAGCTAACGACCGTGGTATTAATTTGGTATATATTGAATTAACTTATATCGGCTATTTCATATTTAGCCTGGCGCCCAATGTAAAAATTGTATTTCATAACATCTAAAGATACATATGAAGTGTTATGTTATTAAAAGAAAATTGTTTAAACAAGTTTTAAAATTATAATTTCATTTATTTATTTATTACCAGTCACTAACATTCATCTCAATATATATTTTATGTATTGCTATGTTTTGTTAAAATAAATAAAATTATTGAACAGATTATCAAATTCAAAATTTTTTTACAAAGTCAAATTTAACATAAACACACATATAAAATTGCATAAGGCATCTCAGGGTTCATTGTATATTAATAACGTGGTTTCCCCAACATGATAGCTTACATACAATTAAGGACTATATTATTTAAATACCTGCATAATTATTTCTCATCCTCAAAGGTTCTGAAATGTACTATTCCGCAAAATAATTCAAATATCTTCTAAATAGATATCCGCAGGAATCTGACCTTGACATGCTTCAGTCATCTGTAATCAGGTGAGTCAACTATGTCGGAATACAACGACGGTAAAATTTATCAAAAGCCAAATGTCGAAATATAAGTTCAAAAACATGATAAAATCGAAGCCATGACACTCCAAATGGATCAAGAACTTGTAACTCAAAACAGCTAAGAAAGAAATGCGGTTAAGTTTATAATTCAGGAACCACATTTAAACTTAATTAAAAATTAACTTTTTAGGAATATCGTAAATAAATTAAACATAATCTTCAACTTGGAAAACACCAGGTAAGATTTATTAAATCCAAATAACTTTAACACAAGTTTAAAATTGAACGAAAATTAAATTTTGTTTACAAATACAAATTATAAAACTTAACCTCACATTTTGATTATTAAAATTAATATAACTCCGCCCCTCAATATTCAAAAATCGACCAAATTGACTTAAATTTAACATTCGGAGTGACAAGACAATACGTCCTCTCCGTTTGATAACTTTTGCAGCACTGAATTCTGTAAAATCTGAAATTCGTACGTCAAATTTAAAAATGCACCAATCGAAAGCTTGGAAATAAACCCCCTTCCAAAAACTCCTTATCAACTAATTCAAAAACGACTCTTGCAGCCTAAATAACTAATTATTTCTAAAAACTAAATTCATAGAAGCAATCTATGAAGACTTAGCAACATTTTGATGCCAAAATTATTAAGATTTAAAACACTTTTATAAACACGTGTTTGAAATTCAAATATTAACAAAAATTTAAATTTCAGCTCTTAAACTACTAAAAACAATTAACTAGCCCTCTATTAAACTTGAATATTAACATTTACACCAGCAAATTCAGTTAATTAGATAATTGTTAGTAGAAAATGAAATCAAACCTCCAATTAGGTTAATTTTGTAAAAACCACCAAATTCACACATTAAATTGTTATTTACATAAATAAATGCATATAAAACCTTCCTATCATAGCACCTAAACTATTAACAAGAATTACAAATCTTAGTTCCTTATATTAACTTTGACATATGTAAATTCACAACGTTCAGATGACAATATTTAAATTATTCACTTTGCAGAGCCCCAACATTACTTTGGACACATCAATCCAGCATCAAGTTGAAAAACCGAAGCCATATAACTGTTCACTCACGAATTTTCACTTAAAAATACCATTTTAATACGACACAGTGTACATCATAGAAACCATGAAAGCTCGGAATATACCTTTTTACGTTTTATGGTTTAAATTTATAAATTAGGATAACAATTACCTCCAACGGAGCATGATTTAGTTTACAATAAGCTAATTAATCTTAATTTTAATCATAATCTGGATTATTAACAGTAAAAACAGTATCCTTTCACCTTGATCTAAATATAACGTAGGCAAAGTAGATTATTTATGGTAAATAACACAGCATTAAATACGAATATATAATCCGGTATCTACTCCTTCATTTCATGATTTTGTTGGTCTTCCTCTCTTTCGTCTACCTGGTGGTATCAATTTTAATATTCTTAGAGGCTATCGGTTTTCGTTCATACGTAAGAGGTGGCCAAACCATCTGAGACCTCTTTGCTTTATTTACCACCATATTTGGTGTCCTCATTCGCTCTCTAATTTCCTCGTTGGTAATGTGTTCGCCTTTTGAGATTCGGGCACTCCTTCTCAGAGTCTGTTTTGACTGCACTGATTTTCCTCTTATATGGAAGAATGGAAGAGGAACTTAGAAATTCGCCACTTATTGTAGCAATTAGAGGTATTTATACGAACGTTTGATCAAAAACTGTACAAAGACTTGTACCTTTACCGTTATAGATTGATAATTGTCCAAAAGATATCGTCAGCTGACCTCGTAGAACGGTTACGGCTCTATGATTAAATTTCTTTACGGACGAGGCATGGTTTCGTTGGACAAGATTTGCCAATTTCCAGCACATGGACATTTGTAACACCGAAAATTCTCAAGCGTTTATTCAACCGCCTTCACTTTCTGAATAAATTGATGGCTGTACAGCAGTCGTTGTATGGAGAATAAGCTAATAAATTGTTTTATTCAAAATCAAGTGTAAATTAAAGCGTATTTATTATAAGGTCTATGCAATGCGGTATGAGGAACATATTTTACCACCATTTTTGAACGAACTACTTCTTTTTCGAGTGCTTTATCTCTTAGTAGGCGTAGCAACCTTCTTTCCTATGTTGCACGGTTAAAATGCCACATACATACGGAACCTACAGCTTACCGTGGGTTCCGAACCATGGGAAGTGTAAATATTTCTACTCCAAAAATTTACTAGACAGAATACCTCGCTTGTTTGCCATTGCCTTGTAAGGAAGAATGGCCGATAAAATCCGATACTGGGAATAGAACTCCAGACCTTCAGATGAGACTTCTTTTCCAGCCCTATCTTAAAAACTTTATATTTGCTGTTCCAATCAGTAATTTATATAAACTTAAACAACGCGTTAGACATAAGATCGACAACACTCCACTTATTCTAGAAAATGTATCCAATATGCTGAAATGCGGAATTCTAAAATGTTTTGAAATAGATATTGTTCAGGAACTTTTGTAAAACAATACATCTGTTATTTAATAGAAGTTAATTACTTTGAAATGAATAAACAATTCAAAACTAAATGTATAAGAGTTAATGATTGATCAAAGTGAGGTTATGTGTCTCAAAGAAGCTTCAAATTGTGGGAACTAATTAAACACGTGTCTCCAAAAGAAAGTTCGGCCTTCTTGACCACGGTTGTTTAATGTTCCCACATAACCAAAGTTACCCAAACGATAGCTAAAAGTTAACCTCTAAAAAATAGAAAGTCACCAATAATAAACCACAAGGTAACCAGTAGGTTACCTATGTCACAAATTAGTTAACCATAGCGCAACCTTAAGGTATCCTCAAAGTCGCTAAAAGGTTAACCACAGAATCGCAATGGGAACATAGTGAAAGAAATACTTTCTATTGGCAGCTTTACTAAAATTGCCAAGCTTGCCTAAAACAGAATAAAAATGCAGTTTGATGTTATGGTAACATAATTGGACTTTAAAAAAATTGGCTTCTACGATTAATAATTTATTGATTTGGCATAATTTCAGTTACCATAAAAAATAACTACTTACAAATATTTATAATAACAACTAACATTAACAAAAGCAACTATTCACGCATGTTTACAACAGTAATATAACGAAAAATAGTTATTTATGGGATTGATTTATATAATAATTAGGATAACAAAACTATTTACGAATACTTCATATCATAACGAAAAACTAATTACGAATATTTATTATAGCAATATTAACTAATCAATTATTTACTAATATTTACAGCAATGGGATACCTACATAAGTAGACATAGTTATTCGTGAATATTAACAACAATTAAAACAATTGTATAAGAAGATTTACAACAATTTCGTCTTCTGAAAATGAATTTAATTTAGATTTCATTTGCGTTCTGGAATGTGGAATAAAGCATTGTATACATGAAAATGGAAGAAAGTTATGAACGCTCTTCTAACCACTCTCTGCTAGTTTTAACCCTATGCACAACTATCTTCGTGAATAATTCTCAACCACAGTTACATAATCCACAAACGCACTGAAATTTCTTTAGAGAAAAAATTGAAGAAAAACTCTCACTAAACACTCCTCTAAAGACACTAGAAGACATAGAAACGGCAGTAGAGAAGTTAAAGACTAGTATACAGAAAGCATCGTGGGAAGCCACCCCTACAACGAAACACTACTCAATGAAACATGACTACCTCCTAGCCATTACAAACAAAATAACTGAAAAAAGTAGGCTAAGAAGACAATGGCAAAATAGGCCATACCCGGCTGAAAAGCAAGCTTACAACGGAGCAGCTAAGAATCTAAAGCAGATGATTAGGGAATACAAAGATAAATCTTTTAATGACTACCGCGAAGGACCAACAGCGTCTGGAGGTACATAATACTCCTTATGGAAAGCGACCAAGCGTATCAAATAGCCTCAGAGGTCAGTGCTGTCGATCTGAAAAGAGGACGGATCCTGGACTAAAGGTGACAAGGAAAAAGTCGAAGCCTTGGCTCTGCATCTTAAGAATGTCATCACACCACTGTCGGGGGATCAGACAACAAACAACGGGCAAGAAGTCGAAAACTACTTGATAGCTCCCGCACAGTTCACTACCAATCAAACCCTTCACCACGAATCAAACTAAAATCATGATAAACACTCTGAAATTCAAAAAATCACCCGGATACCACCTAATAAGATGGCGTATCTTAAAGGAACTACCCAAGAAGGGGATACAGATGATCACTTCTATCTACAACGCGGCAGGATCGAACAGTCTGGATATCTCCTGGGCCGGACTTTCCTCCTGGAAGCTTAATCTGGTACACAGACGGCTCAAAAACCGAGACGGGAAGTGGTGCAGGCATACACGGTGTAACGCCAAGGCAAAGTTACAGCTTTGCACTTGGCAGGTACACCTCCGTTTTTCAAACGGAAATATATGCGATTCTTCAATGTGGGCGGGAAAACAAAAGAAGGGCCTACGTAGGTAGGCGTATCTACATCCTATCGGACAGCCAGGCGGCCCCAAAAGCACTTTGAAGCTCCAAGGCCTCATCCAGACTGGTTTGGGAATGCTACGAAGTACTCAACGACCTGGTAGGACAGAACACCGTGAGGCTGCCGTGGGTGCCGGGCCACTGTGGGATCGTAGGAAACGGAAAAGCAGATGAACTCGCAAGGCAGGGCTCTACAGGGCCATTTTACGGGCCTGAACCTGCACTGGGAGTATCAAGATATGCAATCCGTAGCGTAATCAGCGACTGGATTTGCAACCAGCACAAAACCTACTGGCTAGCCAGACCAGGGTTAACCCATAGCAAGGCATTCATTAAAGGACCTTGCAGACATAAAGCAATAGAACTGCTTAAGCTAAGCAGGACGCAGCTAAAAATCCTTATGGGCCTCCTAACAGGGCACATGACTGTCAAGGATCACCTGATCAGGATCAAGAAATTTGATGGTGATCCCACATGCAGACTCTGCAGTGAGGCACCAGAAACCGCAATGCACATCCTATGCAGCTGTAATGCGCTGGCTGGAAAAAGACAACGCATATTCGGGCAACCATACATGGAACCGGAGGACTTTGATACGCACCCCGTGAGTGGCCTGTACGCCTTGGTACAGGGAAGTAAGATCACGGACTGGGTGTGAGCAAATACCAGGGGGTACACAATAAGCCTTATTGGCTGAAGTGTCTTCGGAACCAAGGGTAGACGGAGCCAGGGAGAAGAGAAAAAAATAATCTACAACGCGGAGTTGAGAATGGGAAACTGTCCAGCCCAGTGAAAAGCTGCCAACATCCTCCTGGGCCAATAACTCGGAAAATCATCTATAATAAAGCTGCTTCGTATTGACCCATAAGACACCTACCCATCGTCTCGAAACTGTTCGAAAAGTTAATATTAAAAATACTGGTGCCGATTTTCACCAAGAAGGAACTGATACTTGATTATCACTTTACAGCAGATACATACATTAGTCGACACCTTTGAAGAAAATGAATACTGCGCTGCCGCCTTCATAGATCCGAGTCAACCATTTGACAAAGTTTAGCATAAAGGGCTGCTATAGAAGTTAAAACGGTGTCTTCCTAATCTTTTCTATTTGATATTGTAATCCTACCTACATGGAGGGCATTTCCTAGTTAAGTATGAAGATGAGCTTACTAATTTATATCCATTAGAATCCGGGGTAGCACAAGATTTGCCTACTAACGAGGAGGTCACAGTGGCCACATTTACAGACGACACAGCCATCCTGGCTACAGACAAAGAACCAGAGAGAGAGAGAGAGAGAGAGAGAGAGCGTCGCAGAATCTTCAGAGAAGTATTTACTCCATTCATAACTGGCGCAAAAAATGGCACATAAAGATAAACGAGAACAGGATTGTGCAAGTTATTTCTACCAAACGTAAAGGGATATGCCCAACGATTACATTAAATGGAGTCCCATTACAACAAACTGATAGTGTTAGGTACCTAGAAATGCATCTAGAGTCTAGACAAAGGCCTAATGTGGAGAACTCATATGGAAAAAACGGATAGAACTAAACCTCAACTTTAGTAAACACTACCGGCTACTAAGAAGAAATTCTCTTCCATCACTTGACAACAAACTACTTCTTTCTAAAATAATACTTGCGCCAGTGTAGTTGTATGGCATCCAGTTACGGAGAATTACATCTGCCTCAAACATAGCTATCCTCAAAAGATGCCAAGCTAAGATGCTCCGACCTATCACCAACCCTGCGTATTTCATTACGAACGTGTACATATCCTAACATCAGTTCAGTGAAAGATTGCTACGGGCCAATCGAGCTTTTCCGACGACCCGTAACCGGATAGGTGGAAAACGGCCTACAGCTTAGTTCAGAGGAGTAGGGGGAGTTCGTGAAAATCGCTTATGGGAGAAAATCTTTAGTTGTGTACAGGGCGAGTCAAAGTTTGTGGGCGCCACCTTCCAAATCCAGCTGATTGTAGGTCCTCGTGGAAGGCCGAGAAGCGAACAGCTTACGGGAATGGAACTAACCTTTATTGTGCCTCCTCCTATATATTTAAGCTTGCAAAATTCATGCACACAAATACAAAATGCGATAATAAAAGATATAATATTTCAAAACGCATATAATCAAATTAGTGGAAACGACAGTACAACGAAAATGACAGGCAAAAGTGATTTCATAATTCTAGATTACAACTGAGTACTTTGAACGTTCAGGAAAGGGGGAACTCGCCGCCCACGGCCAACGGTATTTACAATCTTTCAATAATTCTGCGTGGTCAGTGGCGTGAGTTTACAGGAATCACACAATATTTATAGTTACTAATTTTACAGCACAACAGGAAAAGAAAATGACGATCGGCGGCGGAAAGCCACTTCTTATTTATCACAAAAAGAGGTTCAAACACTTACATTTTGCAAGCTGGCGCGAAAAGAAAGGTTCTTAATTTCACAACACAGAAAACTATCTTCTTTACCTTGAATTCCGGAGGAGGCAGGCACAATTCCGGGGGGGGGGGTGATTTCCAGATGCAGGTCCAATCGAGTATTTCGGGTATAATCGGGTATTTTCTTTCCGGTCCGAAAAAAAAGGTAGAAGGCCTCAGGAAACCAAGGGGACGAAACGTTGGTAGGTACGCTCCTGGGCAAGCAGATTATTGCCAACAGGATCAGTTGAATTATTTACAACGGGGACAGTCGACGTTGAGGGCAACAGGAATTTTAAACGCTTGTAACACCAACAGACCCAACAATCACCTTTTCACGGGTTCAAACGCTTTTATCCGAATAAATCGAAGAAAAAAAACAATCACACATGAGTGTTTGTCACCCAAATCACCCTTACGAACACAATAAATACATTTACTATCGACGATGAGTATACAGAAATGGTAATAATTTGGCGATGACAAGATAAGGTTTATTTTGCTAACTCAGCCGAGAAGGGCGTGGCTTCAATGAATCAAGTAGCTATATAAAAAAAAAACGCCAGGGGGCCAGGAACTTACCTTCATCAAAATAATCTTAAGTCCAACCATTTACCGCTCCAAGTAAATGATGCTAACTCCAAAAACAACCAAATATCAACAATAAAACTCGAAAATAGTTAAGAGATTAGTAAATGTATTTGTCCCCCGAAAATAAATAGCACGAAAATGTAAAAATATCAATGTAAAGAAACTTGACTAATTCATAAGCAAAACATAGTAAATACACATAACGATATAACAATTCGACCAACAATTCAGATAAACAAAATTCAGGTAAATAAACTTCGACCGTAGTGAATGGTAGTAATTACTGTAATCAATATTGAAGTTACAAAAGGTTAAATATAAAATTGTAATAAATAATAGAAAACAACCCTGTAAAATAAAAAGTGAATGTAAACCAAATTGGAAAGCAGTTAGGCGAATGAAACCCTAAATCTTAATTGTTCAAATATCAAAGCAAATGCATACGACAAGGTTAAACGCGTGTCAAACATTCGATTGTCCCTATTTTGAAGGCCTTCAAGGTAAGAAACAATAAGGGTGGCATCTAAAATAGCGTACCGATCGCGAAATTACTTGGCGCAAGACAAAATTCGCTCAACTGTCCAAATATTCTAGTGAAGGCAAAAACACAGGGGCAATTGTTTACTATTTTACACGCTACACATGAACAGGTTAAATGTAAGCCTAAATTAAATAAAATAATGTTGGACAAATGTAAGGTGTAAACCCGGCTTTACCTGTAAACAGAACAGCGTAAACCCGGTTCATACAATAACGCAGCTGATAAATTTATCAAAAATAAGTAAACACACCTGACGGGTCATAAAGTTTAAATGCATGTAATTGAATTTAAATTAACACGTACGAACATATTAACACACATAAGTAACGTACAACTATACTGGTTAAATACGAAAATGGATAGATTCACTGAATTAAAGCAGCACGATAAATTTAATATCTAAATATTGAATGAACACATAAACAAATTGTAAAATGGCTCAAAATATAAACTTAAAATTCCGACTTGCAGCGCAAAACGTAAAGAAAATATGTTTCCTACTATCGGAGCACTCGGAACAAGATAACGTAGACACATAAAATTAATTTGCAAAAATACGCCTGACCTGCTGGAGATCCGTTTGGATGCTGCCGTCGTAGATAGGCCAAATCTGGTGGAAAGTCGGTTGTAAAGTCCTGTAGTCTTCAATACAAAAGCTCACACGAATGCTTATAGTGAAGCCTCGAATTCTAGCATGTGCTCGGTAATCAGAATTTAAATCCCGTAACAAACGGATAGGCGATGGTCCAATTAACACCATGCGGAACCCAAAACGCCAAATTGCTTCAAGATCCTTGAGAAAAATCCAGATACAAACTGATTTGACTTCAAAAAGTCACACCTCAAAGGAACGAAGCTCTGATACCTGTCACAGACAACACACGACTCTCTCGAACTGGAAACGGAACTCAGCCATCCCAAAATTTGCGATCCAGGAACTCAAAAGGCGTTATCAACCCCGCGCAATTCAAATCAAATATGGAACAAATACAAAAGATTCCCAAAAACCCATAAGCAGAACGGGAAGCCTAAATCATAGGAGCAAAATAAACGTAACATGTTCTGTAATCAGGCTATACTGCTAAAACTGATATAGATCCGACTTGACTTTGTCGAAATGATACTAATTGCCTAAAGCAATATTCGGTACGATACTTAATTTAACAGGTGCCGCGAAAAAAAAAACCCGCTCTACATGAACGTTCGTCGCGGACCCAAGCTTGTTGCCTACTTTATTTTTGTAACGGCCCTTCCCCGAAGATGGAATTTGGAAAGGTCCGGAGCCATTAAAGGTGGAAGGCTGACTGACTTTCGCAACGGGAATCTACCCTTCCCCCAAACAATTGCCCCATATTTTGAAATGTTGTGAAAAGTTTTAGAATAAGGAACACGTGAGTTCTTGGAAGTGTGCAAGGTCAAGCGTGAGAAAAACAACAGTCGGCAATTTCGACACAAAAGGAACTGTCAACATAACACAAACTTAGAAAGACGCAAAGTAACCACAACTGTTAACATACAAACGGCAATTCAAATAACGTTATAAATTCCTATGGAGTGGCAATTAAATTAGGAAATTAATTCCTACAGATCGGCAAATTTTAACAGAACATAACAAGATGCGATAGTGAAAACTAGTAAAAAGTATATCGATACGTTGCAACACCATCCAAATGTGCTAGCGTTCAAGCTATTGGACAATACTAACCAGAACCGTAGAATTAAAAGGCAGTAAACCTTAGACCTACTTTTTAGATTTGTCTAGTAGTTAATTAATCAGACTCAATACAAATCATGCTGTATGTATATGTGTACATGTATGTACATACAAATGGGTATTTGAATACGTGTACGTATACGTGTGTGAGTCTATATGTCATATGTCATATATGTCTACATGTATGTAACATATGTCTAGTACATTGCTGTGTTACAACATGCTCTATTTGAGATTTCTTGTCCTATTTCTAAATTTAATAAAGCTATATTAAGCTACCCTATACGAAAATAGGTTATTTAACCACATATAAACCAAGCACGACGCGATATTGTTTAGTTCTGATCATTGTTGTACCATCGAAAACAGTGCAATATGAATCCTAGGTAGCAAAGCTGGTTGTTTTGGTTCATATTCATTTTCAGAAAGGCATAGAGGATGCTTTTCAACCTTATTTGTGCATTCTTGAGTTGTAAATTGACAAATATGAGTAAATATGTAATCATTTTGACAGCTTCATACTAAAATGCAAATTTGTAAATTTAATGTCCTTATGCATGTGAGAAAGCTTTGTGTTCAATTTGATTAACATTGAAGTTGTGTTTCTATAATTTATTTATAATTTAATGTAAAAATATTCGTCAATTTCCAAATGCATTATCAAAAATATGCGGAGTAAGATATCGAAATGTGTGTAATTTTGTAAAGAACACAATAGCAATTTTCTTTTTGTTGTAATATTAGCGATAAGAATATAATTATACTTTTCGGATCTCCGTAATTAATTTAGTGAATTTTATTGCTTTGTTCTGATTGGTTGAGTTCTTTGGTGACACAAAAAATTTCTTTGTATTATTCAGTTGCTAGGTAACTCGTTAAAAAACGACGAATTTTGTATTGAAAAATAAGTCAATCAATCAACAGCCTTTCCGTCCCACTGCTGGGCATCGGTCTCTTCTCTTCCACGTGTTTCTCCTCAACGCTAAGGTAGAAACACGAGGGACCTACAGTTTAACGTCGAATCCGAACGACAGAAATGCCAGAGAAGGTTTTTAGCATTAAGATCCCACGGTTGCAAGCCGAATTGGGCAATTGTGTGTGGCGGGTTGCAAACAAGATTTTTATAAATCTGCATAGTTCTGCTTAGGTTTCGAACGTAAACCAGAATCGACGTTTTAGTCAGAAAGCGAGCGCTCCACCAACTGAGCTACCACGACACACGAAAAAAAATGTGTGAGTTGCTATAAAATCTTGGAGCGAAAAGCATGCGTTTCCGCAGCTCAGCGAAATTGTAAATTTTGTGTATTTATTTAAGTGTTTTGATAATAAAACATTGTATTCATCTTTAATAGTATTTAGAAAGTGCTTTCATGTTATTTACGTTGGAGAATTAGAGAAAATTTCGGAAAAATTCAATTTTCATTGGAATATAGAAAGTGGCGTCGGTCGTTCACTTGTTTTAGAGCATTTTATCGTTATAGGCCGGTCAACAACTTGGGCTAACATGTACACTCAAATGTTAGTGTCGTCAGCTGAGAACTTTAACTCTAGAAGATTTAATTTAAAAAAATGAGAACAATAGAACATCAAAATAAATTAAAAGGAAGTGCTTCGGTACGCTGAAATATAAATAATAAATGTTAAAAGAAGAAACTTTAATACGGAATTTTACTTCGAATAAATTTGGAGATTAGGAATTTAGTATTATTCATACAAGTTTTATAAACTATTAATGGTGTATCCTGATTTGAAGAAAGTATTGAGAGCTTAATTTACTTATGTGTGGCCGAGATTTGGATACAACAAAGAACATTCAACTGCACTAATTTGGTTTAACGAGCTTTTGGACCACGAGTTCGCAGTTTTCATTCGCGTAATTCATCACGTGCCGCTGGACCGCTCGCCCTAAAGCTGGCAGATTTCAAAATTCAAGACAGGAGTGGATTAAATCAAAGTTTGCGCTCACATAAGCAAATAACTAGGTGGGTTATAACAAATAATACCTATTTGAAAAATAAAATATTGCATATTACTTCGAAGTTCTGCCAATTACTGATATAGGAGGCTTGACAATTTATTCCCAAATTGATCCTGCAAGATTGGAGTAACTTGAAATTAAACCAGAAGTAGAACAACATATAACAGTTCACATTTTTGTAGGTAGAGGGTAGGCAAATGGAGGTCAAACAGCTGTTGATTTTTGCGCAGGACGCAAGGTTGCACATCTTGTAAATGTCAATCGGCATGGAACAACGACAGAATATAAAATTTTGCTGTATATTAGAGAGGACTCCAACTGACATATAACAGTTCATAAAACTTTGGAAAAATACCATTCATACAATTTTATTCCCACAAATGTACACGTTTTGCTTCTAATGACATAAAATTCTAAATTTTCAAAAATTTCATGAAAACTTTAGTTGGATAAATGGGTTTTAAGCTAATGGGGGTTAAAGTGGAAATTTTCAAATAATCGTTGAGGTCTTAGTTTTGGTACTAGAAAGTTTGTAAAAATATTATTAAAATTGCATTCAGAAGCCTTATGAACTTGCCCACTGATATTTTGGAGTAATAGATAAACAGTTTGTACTCCAAAAAATCAATCTAAAACGCAAAAGAGCGATGGTGTATCAAGATCTGGAGCCAGCAGCCTATATATTGTAAGCATATTAATAAATCTGCTTATAGACGAGACAACTTAATTCATTAATAGCTTCTAAAATTATCAGATTTTTCAATATCCTTGAAGGAAAGCTCGAGCCAACAGCGAGCCCGGCTTACTTTGATGTCCCAATAACGAGCAGAACTCTTCTGGTCTGGAGCTAACCTGCTAAAGGCTTTGTGATTTAGCAATTTGTGTAGCGAGCGAAACGAGTTGTTGCCAATATATAAACACAAAATCCTGCCCTCGACTCATTGATCTCGAGAATGCAACAGCCCGGATGGGGGCGAGGAAGGGGAACTGCATTTCTAATAAAATAGCAGTCTCGTTATCCTACAAAAGGGAATATCAACTTAAAGTCCTGATAGAGTTCCCTGATTTCGGTCTAGCGATAGTCTAATTTCTGTAGATCGGGGTTGTGGTTCCGTTTTTTATATGGTCGTTAAGCTGCTTGCGAATATCCCACTTCTGATGACAGACCAGCACTCTGATTTTTTGTCTGAAACTATCAAATGCCTTAGAAATATCATTAAATAAAACTACTATAGGAATGAAGATTTAGTATTTTATAAGATGTTGGACGGGATCACAAATGCAGAACATCTAAAAAGACGAGTATCTGATGTTAGATGGAATTATAAGTACAGGTTAGCTAGAGAGTTAAGAAATATTTGACAATGATCGTCCTAGACTATCTTCCATCCTACACCAAATTCGTGTTTGTAATTAGAAGCCAGTTTCTAGTGTTTTAGGAGGATGTATTTAATGTTTTATATCGGAAAAGGTTAGGTAAAAAGTTGAGGCGGAAGTTAACTGTAATTGTTTTTAAATATTCCTTTTCTGATACTAAATTAAATTTAGTAACAACCTTTAATTACATTGGTCCCAGAGAACGTATTTTTGTGGAATGTTTCATATCACAAACCAAATAGGATTCCAAGGACGTACTATTTAGGAAGTTATGCTTATTGTTAAATCTAACAGTAGGCAGTAATAGCTGAAAGGTTGAATCCCTTATCGAGCATTAGATCCCCTTAGCTGCAACTTCTAAGATCTAAGCATTTTAAAGTATAATATTCTACATATATTGGTCAATACAACACCAGATTTGAGAGACTGAGTAGCTAAACGTTATGGGGAAAATTGACAGCTGTTGTCCTTAAATATCCTTTACTTGGTACATATAATTGGTTTTAGTAGTAATTTCTACTTTGCGATAATAAAAGACACGTGTTTATGAAATATTTCATACACGACATATTGCGAAAGATTAGCTAACATGTTATATAGGAGTTTGACGGCGATTCTTCCCAATATCCATCAACTGACTGAATTTATTTTATTGGTAACTTCTAATTCACCAAGAATTTAGCATATCCCAGAAAAACCCATGGATGTAAAATGTTTCAGATAGCTAGAAGGTTTTGAAGCTATTTGAACCTTATTTTTCTTAAGACTTATTTGGGATAGACCTATAATAATGGTGAAGTTCTACACCTCATGAAGGAGTTGGGCCTGCAAACTGGAAAGTTAGAGCTCGCGAATCCTTGCTCTCACATCCAGATGATGCGGTGACCATCGCGCAGTAGACAACCGCATTATTACCCTTTCTTTATTCAAACGCAGGTATTTGACAGGCACTATTTCTGAATATCCGCCATTAACAATCAGTTTTGATTTTGTGGTATTTTGTAATAAAAAATAAAACAATGTTTAAAGTATTCTAGAAACAGTAATTTTTATCAAACGTCCAAGACCAGATCGGATTTTAAAGACATATTATTTTGTACCTAAGCTTGCATGGAAGGTTTCCAAAAAATTTGACTACTAATCTCGAATATCACTTATCTAACCTAAGATGAGTTCTAATTGCAACTTCTAATCTGTTCCAGAATAAGTCATGGATGTAAAATATTGCATGAGCATGGGCCACAAGGTTTTGAAATTATTCGACAATTACTATACTTGACTATCCTCTACCGGCAAGCAGATAAGTTTCAGTGGTATCTTCTAATTTAAAAATAAAGTATAAGCGTTTTAGAATCAAAAACACTTATACTAGACCGAATGTGAATAACAGTTCTCTAGCTACAATGGTCGGAAGATATTTATTTGACAGCTACTATTATTCATTATCCTCTACCATAGTTAGCATATTTCTAACTAGTTCCGGAAGGACGAATGGATCTAAAATATTTGATAGGCGTAATTTGAAGAATAATCCCGCTACAAGGTTTAAGAGCTATTTGAGAGTCATTATTCTTGATTATTATCTACCATAGTTACCATATTTCTAACTTGTTTCGGAAGGACCAATGGATCTAAAATATTTGATTAGAGTAAGTTGAAGAATAATCTAGCTACAAGGTTTAAGAACTATGTGACAGATACTATTCTTGATTATTCTCTACCATAGCTAACATTCTTCCGATTTGTTTCGGAAAGACCAATCGTTCTAAAATATTCGATAGGTGTAATTTGAAGAATAATCCAGCTAGAAGGTTTAAGATTTATTTGACAGTTACTATTCTTGATTATCCTCTACCATAGTTTCCATATTAATAACTTGTTCTGGAAGGACCAATAGATCTAAAACATTTGATATACGTAATTTGAAGAATAATCTAGCTACAAGGTTTAAGAGATATGTGACAGTTACTACTTTTTATTATCCTCTACCATAGTTACCATTCTTCCAATTTGTTTTGGAAAGACCAATAGATCTAAAATATTTGATAGGTGTAATTTGAAGAATAATCCAGCTAGAAGGTTTAAGAGTTATTTGACAGTTACTATTCTTGATTATCCTCTACCATAGTTACCATTCTTCCAATTTGTTCCTGAAAGACCAATAGATGTAAAATAGTTGATAGGAGTAATATGAAGAATAATCCAGCTAGAAGGTTTAAGAGTTATTTGACAGTTACTATTCTTGATAATCCTCTACCATAGTTACCATTCTTCCAATTTGTTCCCGAAAGACCAATAGATCTAAAATATTTGATAGGTGTAATTTGAAGGATAATCCAGCTAGAAGGTTTAAGCGTTATTTGACAGTTACTATTCTTGATTATCCTCTACCGTAGTTACCATTCTTCCAATTTGTTCCTGAAAGACCAATAGATCTAAAATAGTTGATAGGCGTAATATGAAGAATAATCCAGCTAGAAGGTTTAAGAGTTATTTGACAGTTACTATTCTTGATTATCCTCTACCATAGTTACCATATTAATAACTTGTTCCGGAAGGACCAATAGATCTAAAACATTTGATAGACGTAATTTGAAGAATAATCTAGCTACAAGGTTTAAGAGATATGTGACAGTTACTATTTTTGATTATCCTCTACCATAGTTACCATTCTTCCAATTTGTTTCAGAAAGACCAATAGATCTAAAATATTTGATAGGTGTAATTTGAAGAATATTCCAGCTAGAATGTTTAAGAGTTATTTGACAGTTACTGTTAATTCAGATTTCTCCGAGTTAACTGTTGCTCTGGCTAATTGTCTTGGACAAAAAGCTCGTGGTAGTGTTGTAAATACTACCACTTACTCACACTTCTAAATATGGCTTCTAATTAGAGGACTGTATATTAGACCGTTTTTCCTTAACTTATTAGAAAAACGGGAGCCCAAAAACGAACCTTGCTTGGACACACCATTCAAAACAAGGGATGTATGTGAACTGTTTTATTTTACAAATATATACATAATTTTACATAAAATGGGCAGAGGATCTTAACTAACTACCTGAAACATATAATGCCGAGCCGAATGCCATTTAAGGGTGTCGGCATTTGCCAGTAAAACGTAATCCCGGACCTTCTGGGAAGGACACGGCAATCAAAAATATTTCCGAGCTGTAACACATTTTCACTGAAGTACTAAACTATTCTTGATTATCCTCTACCATAGTTACCATTCTTACAATTTGTTTCGGAAAGACCAATAGATCTAAAATATTTGAAAGGTGTAATTTGAAGGATAATCCAGCTCGAAGGTTTAAGAGTTATTTGACAGTTACTGTTCTTGATTATCCTCTACTATAGTTACCATTCTTCCAATTTGTTTCGGAAAGACCAATAGATCTCAAATATTTGATAGGTGTAATTTGAAGAATAATCTAGCTAGAAAGTTTAGAAGCTTTGTGACAGTTACTATTGTTGATTATCCGCTACCATAGTTACCATTCTTCTAATTTTTTCCGGAAAAATCAATAGATCTAAATATTTGATAGGCGTAATTTGAAGAATCATCTATTTACAAGGTTTAAGAGCTATTTGACAGTTACTATTCTTGATTATCCTCTACCATAGTTGCCATACTTCTAAATTGTTTTGAAGAGACTAATCGATCTAAAACATTTTGTAGGCTTAATTTGAGGGATAAGCTAGTTGTAAGGTTTCAAAATATTTGACGGCTACTATTCTTGATTATCCTCTACCATAGTTACCATTTTTCTAATTTGTCACGAAGATTCTAATTGATCTAAACCTTTGATGGGTGTAATTTGAAGAATAATGTACCTATAAGGTTTAGAAGCTATTTGACAGTTACTATTCTTGATTATCCTCTACCATAGTTACCATATTACTAATTAGTTCTGGAAGGGCCAATAGATCTAAAATAGTTGATAGGCATAATTTGAAGAATAATCTAGCTAGAAGGTCTATAAGCCATTTGACTATTACTATTCTTGATTATCATCTACCATAGTTACCATTCTTACAATTTTTTCCGGAAAGATCAATAGATCTAAATATTTCTCTCTCTCTTGGTGCCGTCTCAAGGTCTGAGGTTGGCTAACAATATGGTATATCTCCATCTATCTCTGGCTGTGTGTATAAGTCTTTCCCTGTTCAGGCCAGTCCAGTTTCTGATGTTACTCATCCAGGATGTTCTACGTCTTCCTCTAGCGCGTTTTCCTTCGATCTTACCTTCTATTATGTATTGGAGGACATCGTATTTGTCATGCCGCATGATGTGTCCGAAGTAGGTTAGTTTCCTTGTTTTGATTATATTCTCTATTTCGGTGGTGTTTTTGTTTAGCCTGTTAAGTACTTCGGCGTTGGTTACTCGGTCTGTCCATGGGATTTTTAGTACTCTTCTATAGCACCACATCTCAAATGCAGTTAGTCGTTTGAATGTGTCTTGTTTCAGCGTCCATGCCTCGCAACCGTATAGTACCGTGGACCATATGTATGCCTTTACGATGCGTAGCCTTAGTTCCTTTTTTATATGATGGTTACAGATGAAATTTTGGAGTTTGAAGAAATTTGTACGTGCGTGTTCTATTCTAGATCTTACTTCTATGTTAGTGTCAGAGAGTTCGTCAATAACTCTTCCTAAGTATTTAAATTTTCTTACTTGCTCTACTCTGATGTTATCGTGTATTATATTCAGGTTGATATTATCTCTGCTGATAACCATAACTTTCGTTTTTTGGGTATTGATGTTTAACCCCATTCTGTTACTTTCTTCCGAAACGCTGTTTAGTAGTTGTTGTAGTTCTTCCTCATTAGAGGCTATCAGAACTGTGTCATCTGCGTAACGTATGTTGTTGATTAGTACACCATTTACTTTAATACCTTCTGTTCTTTCGTGTAATGCATTCTGTATGATTTTCTCTGAATATACATTGAATAATATTGGAGACAATACACATCCTTGGCGCACTCCTCTCTGTATGTTTACTTCATCACTGAGATGTTCATCTATTTTGATTGTCGCCTTTTGTTGCCAGTATAGGTTTTGGATTATTTGTATATCTCTTCTATCTAGTCCTATTTGTTCTAGAGCATTTATAAGTTGGACATGCTGGACTTTGTCAAATGCTTTTTCGAAGTCAATGAAGCAGATATACAAATTCTGTCTCATATCTAAGCATTTTTCTGCTAAGACTGTTATGCAGAGTAGTGCTTCTCTGGTTCCCATGCCGGCTCTAAACCCAAATTGCGTGTGCCCGATGTATTCTTCACACTTCTGCTTTATACGTTCGTATACGATCCGTAGGAATATCTTGAGTGCGTGGCTCATGAGGCTGATTGTACGATATTTAAATATTTAAATATTTAATAAGCGTAAATTGAAGAATAATCTATCTACAAGGTTTAAGAGCTATTTGACAGTTACTATTCTTGATTGTGCTCTACCATAGTTACCATTCTTCTAATTTGTCCCGAAGTGATCATTCGATCTAAAATATTTGATAGGTATAATTTGAAAAATGATACAGCTGTAAGGCTTAGAAGCTATTTGAAGCTATTATCCTCTAGGATTGTTACCATATATCTAATTTGTTCTGGAAGGACCAACAGATCTAAAATATTTGATAGGTGTAATTTGAATAATAAGCTGGTTGCAAGGTTTTAAAGCTATTTGACAGTTACTATTTTTGAATATCCTGGATGTCTATAGTCAGATAGTTCTAACAGTATATTTTAAATCAAGAATAGTGTTAAAAGTGTGCGGAAACACTTTTTTTTTCTAATATATGATATACTACACCAGATCGTATTTGACGGATAGGTAAGCCACCGCGGTATGGAGGAATATAGCAGCTATTGTTCTTGAATATTCCATATCTGATACTAGATCGCGTCTAGCGATAACTTGTTACCCATATCAGACAAACTTTGACAGATGAGTTAGGTAAAAGGTTATTGAAGAATATGTCAACTATTGTTGTCAATATTACCTGACCCTACTATTATACAGACATTTTACAGTGATCCAAAAAACGTTCATAAAATATTTCGTATTCTGACACCAGAAAGGATTTGAAAGGTAACTATAAGTTAGGAAGGAATTTAGAAGGTGTCGTCCTAAAGCATTTATTATCTGATACCATAATAGTTTAGTAGCAAATTCAAATGTTATAGTAGAATTAACTTTTATGGGACATCATCTACCGGATATTAAACATAATTTAACTAAACGTTTAAGGAGGAATAAGGCAATAATTTTCTTTGATTGTTTCTCTTCCAACATCAAATCAGTTGTTATTTAATTTGCAGGTGCTGTAAAATTTGAAAAAACGCTTCGATTTATAACCAGTATACAGCGGATAGATTAACTGAAATCAAAAGAGTTCAATAATAATTGTACACTACGCACTCCATGCCTGATTGGGTGGTCATTTTTAATTCGAAGCTTTGATAATTGAAATTAGAGGGTAAAAGGGTTGTATAAAGAAATTCTAGTTGTAATCTAATTGCAAAGCGGCCGGGCCGCTCCTCAAAGAAAAACCCACCGACGCGGGATGATCCTCAAAGCCATAAAGATGCGTGTATGTAAAAGGGTGCCCGAATAAATGGCAGCGTACGCGCGCCACTGCTTAATTTCAATATAGTTGGGTGTTTTGATTTAATATCAAGTGGGCCTCAAAGGGCCGACATTCCGCCGAGTTGGTGGGCCGAAAGTGCAGCCCATACTCCCGTCTCGCCCTCTTTCTCGGTCTTCACTCCTGCACCAAAGATTGTTTAGGAATAACATTTCGGAATCCGCCGATAAAATAGTTGCTTCTTTTGCGTGCTTAGGAATTTCGAAATTTATAAGTCTGGGGCCCTTTGAGCCGGCGCTATCGAGCGAACACACGGCCGTATATATTTCAGTATTAGGGCGAAAATTATCCCCGCGCCGCAAAAAGCCCAAAAAGCTCGGCATTCATAAGTGTTTATTTTTTGGGTTTAAATGGTCTCGGTTGTATGGTCGGTGATTTATTTGTTTGTTGGGAGCTCGTGTGCTTCCGGACGAGGCAGACACCCCCGAGAATCTCCCGCAATTTATCTATTTTTCATCTAGTCGCTTAGCAGAGTCTATCTTAAAGCAGCTCTGTGTCATTTGGTTAACACGTCTGCCCTTGTTCGCTCCCGAATTTACGAGGGCTGTTTATTGTTTATGCCTTCGACGAGGACTTTCCAGTTTTTACGAGCGCGCAAAATGGGCCCAGACGAGCATTAATTCTGGATATTAGGGCCCTGTTTGTACAATGAACTACCCCGAGCAAATTATTAGTTTTTCTGAAAGACGCCGTTACGCCTGAATACCAATATTAGTGTTATTATCCTTTCATGCACCCTCGTAAAAATGTAGGGAGATCGGAAATTCGGAAATGTAAGAAGCTATTAGTTCTTATGGGGTGCGTTACAGCACTTTCCACTTCAAAGCGATTTCCCGTTATCGTCGCTAAGATTTATTATCTTTTCTGGCTTTCACCGAGGAAACCCGGAATACTTAACTCTATACCAAAAATACTTCCAACATCTGAACTTTCTTAAATAATAATAAACAGCACCTATTAGTCACCCTTTTAGTTAAATCCGTAATTAAAGTATTTTCATGTATATTTAGTTTCTCAGAAGAATTAAATGCGAAAAATATTTTTTTGGCCGAAAAATCCTCGAAATAATCCATTAATTTGGGATGACGTGTGTTCGTTTCACAGTAATCCGGGAGATCGCAGGAGAGTCGTCATACCGGAAGTACAACATGTAATGTCCGCTATCTCCCCGCCCTGTGATGTTCAAATATCCGCTTCCTGTACGCAATGGTCCGTACCGAAACATGATCCTGGAATTTGCTTTCAAGAAATTCGCTTTATTGTTCATTTTTATTTTGCGTCATCAAACATTCTTCGATTTCTTTTAATCTGTTTTTATTTCCCTGGAATGCCTGGGCGCCCTCTTCAACCCCAAAACCCGCTTTTATTATTTCCTAAATATCTGCGTTTTTTTCTCTGTGACGTCATTGGCCTTTGAAGGCCTTTGGGGCGGGCTTTGTTGGACAATTTTGATGCTTTTAGTTTAGTAATGATGTGGCTAATTTAAGTTTTGGGTTGTTGCATCCTTCAACTTCTTATCTTGGGTTAATTTGGCAAGTAATTTTGGTATAATAAAACACGTTTATTTGGCCGTTATGTGGTATAAATATTATATGAATAAAATTTTTAAATTGTTCTGTACATTTTTGAAAGCTTCTGCTCTGAGTGTTCTCAACAAACAAACGCTCTAGCTTTGAATTTAGGTTTAACACTTTCAAAGTTAACAATCAATTCGTGTGTTTGTGGCACTTCCATCATAAATTAAAAAGGAGAATTTTGGTTATGGGAATGCGGTTTTTGGTCTATAGTCTTTAATCTAATTTTAATTTATATATAGTTAATATAAAAAGATGACATAAGTATATAGAAATAGTAATATGTATTGTCATGGAATCCTAGATTGCAGTTCTTTTAGTTTAGTCGAAGGGTTGCGTACGTTTTACCAACAATTTGAGATTCGGTAATTTTTTGGTTAAACAATGTGTGTCTTGCCGGATCACACACGTATTATTATGCTGGTGATGAATTTAAGCCGATTGCAAGCCAAGCTCGAACCTATTAAACAATAGCATTTAATAAAATATTACAAGGATTCGGATGGAATGCAGGAAGTTAATACATTGATGGATATTTGGAGTACTATGATGGGAGTTTTTAAGCGAAAAGAAATAGTGTGGGAATTTGTGTTGGAACATGCGGGGTTGAAGTGTTTCATTACTTGTGAGGTTATTCGATTGACTTGTTTTTTATTTGGTTTTTCGTCGTGCTTATAAAAAAATTATATTAATATCAAAATGTTTTTATATTTGACAAAGTTATAATTTATTTATTTTAAAAACTAGTATCCTGGTGTTACAATTTTCCTTGGTAATTTTAGCTGTTGTTTTTGTTATTGATATTGGTATAAAAATAATTGAAAAAGTTGTATTTTTGAAAATCTGGAAGAAAAATACTTTTAGAATTTAAAGCATTTAGAAGAACTGTAATATTAGAAAAACTACATGACAAGTAAACCTTTTTTGAAAATGAAAATGTCTTTTTAATAAACAAATTATATGGAGTATCCAGTTTTGAGATCGGGGAGGAGACGTGAACGACAAGCACCACATAGGAAACAAGGCAAGTTTTAACGTCACTTTGTAAGATTGTCTGATAAAAAGATTGGAGTAAGGAGCGCAGAGAACTTCTGAGAAGCAGTTAGAGTTACCTTGTACATAGATTGTTATTTTGATATATATTTAGGTCAGCTGAAGCAGGGCGAAGGAGTTCGTACCAGTATTGTAGTCCTTGTGTGGGCTGGTAATTACACATATTGTTTATTTACATACGAATCATTAAGTTACCTTTAATAGTGAACCGACTCCAAAGAGATTAGTCTCTAAGCTCTTCGACTAAATTTTTTAGCTAGCGTTTTGTCTTTGGCGAGTTGTATAGAATATTATAAACTTTGGTTTCATACATTTTTTCAAAATTCTGAGTAATTAAATTATTTGTCAAAATAAGATATTTCTGTCAATGTCAAATTTTAAAAATTAATTTAGTAATGTCAGTCCCAATGTGGACCTTTTATCAACTTTGTCAGAAAATGACACTGTAAACGTGGAGCCACTTCTTTGGCATGAACG
>JABXWE010029075.1:0-20746 GCA_014611495.1 Limonius californicus | reverse complement strand
GTTTAACAGTTCTCAAATGTTAAAAATTAACCTACCATTTAATTGACCAATTGACGCATAGAGTGTCTAATAATAATAATAATAATAATAATAATAATAATAATAATAATAATAATAATAATAATAAATGTCTTTGTTTCACAATGGTACATAAAAACGAATATATATTATATATTAAGTATAAACAAGACCCAATCAATCCATTATTATAATACCTAATTATTGGACACCCTGTATTTATTGGAGCCTATTAATTTAAAATACAGTAGAACCTGCAAAAGTGACCACCTCTATATTATGACCATCTGGTTAAAGTGACCAGTTTTTCCTGGTCCCTGCCAAAATCCTATCTTTTGAATGTACCTTATTTCCTATATAGTGACCACCCGCCTATTGTGACCAGTGACCGGTACCAACAAATATATCCATTTAAAATCTATCTCCTTAATGTGACCAGCTCCACTACCTTTCCAAAATTCCAAGTAGGATATTGCAATTAGTATACAATAAACCACCTGCAACATCTGCTTACCATTTTGAGTTGTAAATCCTATACATACAATAGAGCACTTAAAGAAATTCTTTCTTGTTGAAACCTGGCATTCCTCAACACAATTAAAATGCAGGATTTTACGTCATTGGTTTTATGGGGCTTGGATCTTATTGAAGGTCCGAGCACCAAATATATTCGAATCAGAAGACAAAATTGGAGAGCAAGATTTATTTACGTCTGTAGAAGATTATGGAATTATGTAACTATGTAAACAAAATAAAAATGAAAAACCTTAACAGCCCCACTAACTAGATGAACGAGCACTACAGTACATTACAATCCTAATGATGGAGTTTTCTGAAAAATGATAGTAACGATTCACTCCTGGGGTAGCTTTAGTTAACGATTAGAATGTTATGAACGTTAATCCTTGCTTACCTATTTAAAGGTTCCTTCAGTCAGAAATCATTCTGTTTTTAATTTTTACTTTCTGCGAGTAAAGTACTAAAAAGGCCATGAACATTCATCTTGAAGTGTTAGTTTATCAGATTCCAGCAATTCACGGAACGCCCAATAAACCTTGTCCCTTGAAAATGGTTAAGGTAATAAACTGCACTTAGTGGAGATATTGGCTCCAATTTATCAAGCAAAGGGGAAAATAAGTGAACTAATTTGTGAAAAACGTTTAAAAAGTAGTAAACAAAGAACTTTGGAAAGTTTTTTTAAACAATAGTTTATATGTCTGAGATGTAGCAGTAGTAGCATCTACGTCTGTACATACAAATGTATGTACATATTTATGTCAACACGTTTATGTAATTTAGTAGATATATGTATCACCATCTATAAGTTTATCGTTTTATTTGGGTGTATCAGAAAAATCGAATGAGCTACCAGCAATTTAATTTTCTATAAACTGACCACCTGCTTAAAGTGACCATTTTGTACCAGTCCCTTGGGTGGTCATTTTAGACAGGTTCTACTGTATATTGGTTGATTGATTATTATTCCTACACGATTATATAAGTATGATGAACGTTAAGAAGAAACAATACATATTTCAATATCTACAAAATAATCTAATATTATCATTTGTAAGGCTCACGTATAATTCCTTTGCGCCATTGAAAGTTAAGGAAGACTTTTTAAAACTATTTTACCGAAATAAATATTTACTGACTTGTTCTAGTTTGCCCTCGTCTAAACGAAATTTTTCTTGGGTTATTTTACTGAAACGCGTCTGGCGTTCATCTCGACCACTTTTTTACTGTACGGAATGTTCAAACTCCTATCCGAACCTGAATATTCGCATCAATGTGCTCTTGCATGAGTGACGTCAATACATAGTATACCAACAGGTTTTTGATACAGAGTTAAATAGGTATAACAGGATCCTAGTCAAATCTTATTCTGTATTAAAGCTTCAAAGTACTTATTTTGAAGTGCCATGGAAAGGGTGAAACGAAAAATTCACCCCATGTTCACAACAAAGGAAAAAATTGATTTTGTAGCTAGTTAGACCGTAAATTGTTTAGCATTCTGTATCGCCCAAAACAGTAATAAATAAACAGGAGGACCCCATAAAAATAGACAACATGGAAAGGAGCGTGGAAGGATTCAACAATTAGGTAATAAGCAAGCATGATAAGAAGGTGAGACGATGAAGACTATAGAATAAGAACCAGATCTAAACTACAGTCAAATGGAGAAATTTAAACGGAGATAAAAGAACAGAATAGCTAAGAGATAGAAAGGAGGAAAACATGGAACGACAGATTTGAAAAAAATAAAGAAAAGGGGATCAGGTACTACAGTATGAAGAAAGAGAAGAAGATTCAACGAAGAGAAGGTAAAACGCAAACAGTAACAAAAAAGGAACTGGCAAGGGGAACAGAAAGACCAAGAAGAATAAAGAAATAAGAAAGAGCGAAAACATAGGTTTACCGAACGATGAAGGAGAAAAAAAGGAAATAGCGAAAAATAGAGAAATAAAAGAGACAAACATTTTAACAGAAAATCCAATAGAGATTACACAAATAAATAGAAGAGAATTAAAAAGCAAAAACTAGTACTTTTTAGAAGATTTAGCAAGATGTCTTAGAAAAGGTAATTTTGAATATACGAAAAGCGTAGAAAATGTATGAATAAAAGTATTAAGTATGAGAAACAATGTTGAGAAAAGCCATAGAACAGATCGAAGACATGCCGAACACAAGAAATAAGAAAAATGTAATAGGAAAGAGTAAAGAGGAAGAGGCAATATAAAAAAGGCAAGAAACGAAAGAACAAGAAAATATAAAAAACATATAGAATATATTCGTGATAATACAAAAAAATTAAATATATAGTGCGAACTCTAGAGAAGGGAGTAAAAGCTGAAAATATAAGGAAGAGAAGAGCGAAAGATAATTAAGAATGAAAAAAAGTAAAACGCATACCTTTAAAAAGGTATACGGCGAAAGAGAAGATATGGAGAAAAAATTACAAAAAAGAAGAAAAGAAGGGACAAAGAAGAATGCCGAAAAATTATAATTAAAGGAAGAAAAACACAGATTAAAAACGTGTAACGAATATTTCGTTAGATTCTGTACAATTAGAAATACTAAATTTAAAAAAAGCTGAAAACCACAATACCAACAAACAATAGCAAGGTATAGTACAAAATGTAATACAGATAGATAGAAGAGATAAACAACGAATAAAATAAATGAGAAAAGAAACAGAAAATCCAGCACGAAATGCAAGCATTGTAGAGAATTAAGAAAGTGGAAGTTACCGAATACGCAAAAAATTAAGAAAAAATAGAAAGAACCCAGTATAGATTACAGAGAAAAAAAAACCTTTTTTCCTACCAATTACTTAATTCTTCTAAAAGTGAAAATGTGTAGAAGGCAAGGACACACTGAAAATATAAACAAACAAAGAAAGACAAATAATAATATAAAAAAAGTAAAGTATAGTAGGTAATATGAAGAAACAGCAGGCTAAAAAGAAAGAGAAGACATAGCGAACAGTACAAGGAAACTGAAAAACGGAATCGATATATAATTACTATGGAGAATTATAAACAAACCGAAAAGAAAGTAATAGAAGATTTTGAAAAAAAATACAAATAAAAAATACTGGAACTTAAGCAGAATAGATTCAAGAATGGTCGCCTCAAACGGGGTTCGAACACGTGGCCGATTGGCCGCATTTCACTGTGACCTCGAGTGGCAGTGCGTATTCGCACTGTTCCGCCAAGGTCCCTGAACATAACGAACTTAAGGTGAAAAGCGTGAAAAGAAGAGAGTAAAGCGACACAAATTAATTTAATCTATCTAATTAATACTGCATGTGTAACTTCTATTGTTTTTGCACAAAACTTAATTAGACACTGACCTTAATTCCAATACAAAGTAATCTCATTTTAACAAGGATAATTCCATTTTTTCCTTTATTATTGTTTCAATAGTTGTGTAATTATGCTTTCTAAGAGATTTTATTATATTCCTTCTTAGGGAGAATCTATGATTAATGCTTTTATGTTAACAGTACACAGCATATTAAACTACATATACAGGGTGTATCAGAAATAGGTACAAATATTAAATCCGATGGTAGATTAAAATATATACAAACTAGAAAAAACATTTCCTTGGCAATGGCAAAATATAAGAAAATAATATTTGAAAATTTGACCCAAAATTATTTGATTACGGCAGG
Source organism: Limonius californicus (assembly GCA_014611495.1). Taxonomy (NCBI): domain Eukaryota; kingdom Metazoa; phylum Arthropoda; class Insecta; order Coleoptera; family Elateridae; genus Limonius; species Limonius californicus. Next base: position 16,548 of record JABXWE010029075.1, on the reverse strand, counting down.
ATAATAACAAAAATTTGAGGTCAAAGACATGTTATGCAAAGAAGAGTAAAATAGAAGTGCAAAACAATTTCTTATCACTTGCCACAAACCAATACTATTAGGTAGGTCAGTAATTTCTATTCAGTCTGTTGTTGTTATCACAAGCCAGACAAGTTTTTACGTGTTTCCCACTTTGGATTTACTTTACAATTAAGTAATAACCTTCTACAGCTTAAATACATTTTCTATGTATCATCAGCAGTTCTCAAACAAAATTTTATTTTATTTTTTAATTCAAAAAAATAAACTAAGTGATTTTTGAAAAATGAATAGTACCATTAAATTCTACTTGTGCCAATCTATTGCTGGTTTAAATATTTGTACCTATTTCTGATACACCCTGTATAGCGATTTGACAAATAAATCATATTCTATGATATATTTGTGTTCTTAAATATCTATACGTGGTTTATAAAAACGATTACGATTGTGGGCAGAAATAAATAATCATTACAATTATTACATCATAGCTATATTAACATAACGTCAATTGGAGTAAAAACTAGTTCGGGAATTTTACAGAAGAATATGCGTCTTTCATCACATGCATAGAAAAATAGAACCTAGACCTCCACGACTACATAGCACTTAATAGTTGACCTTTACATTGGCCGTTACATGTTCTATGATATGAATTTTAAGTTCAAAGTTTAATTGATTTTGTAGTTTTTACGTAATTTTCTAATTTGACTATTTGAAAACGAAGTGTTATAATCGCTCAGGGCGATTACACGAAATTCATGTTAAGATCAACATGCTATTTCAATAATGAAAGCTAATAAACAGTAAATAAACCACTACCAATTTCGAGTGCCCTACCGGGTAACTGATTGATACTTGAGAGTGAGAACTTAAGTGATTTCCCAAATTAAAGAAACATTTTAGCTGTATAACAGGTGCATTGGAAACCTAACCTTACAGAGTTCCTAATTTAGAAAAATAATTTAAATTTTCTAATAGTTTCATTAACAAATTTATTCAACCCTAAGCTTTGCAACAGGAACTTTAAGGGTTCTAAACTCTAAAAGAAATTCGAACTTCTTGATCATGTCAATGAAAATTTGAGTGTACTGTTTTCGAATTCCAGAAGCAAAATGACCTTAAAGGTTTGAACTCAATTTTATGAATTTAGGGTTCTTATTAAAAAAGAAGTGTGACCTTCTTACAAGTTTTAGCGGAACTTATACATTTAGGGTTTCCAAATATAAACAAAAATAAGAACTTCGATAAAATTTGTAAAGAAATTTGAACCTTTGGAGTGCCCAAATTCAAAAAGGAACATCAATATTTTAAAAGTGTTAACAGTAACTTGCACTTAAAAGTTCCCAAATATAGTAAAAACAATTTCAACTTTCTAAGAGCATCTGCTCGACCATATACTTTTAGAGTCCCTAAATTAAAAAAACATAGAAAATCCACAGCTCCAAAGTTTCAAAAGAAATTTCTATTCCTAAACGCACGCGTTTTGTAATATTGTTAGCAGCAACTTGTGTTCTTAAAATTCGTAATTTCGAACTTCTAAAGACCCTAAATTTGAAAAGAAACTTTATTTTTAAGGTCCCTAATTTCTATCTTCTAGAGCACTAACATTTGAAAAGGAACTTTAACTTTCTAAGGTTCTAGATTTAGGTATAACCGTTAATATTCTAATATTGTTAGAAGACACTTTTGTTTTTAAAATTCTTAGTTTCAAAATCATTCAACTACAAAATTTCTAAAAACAATTTAACTTCTAAAGCTTCTAAATTCAGGAAGAACCGTTAATCTCCTAATAGGGCTAACTGCTACTTGTATAATTAACGTTACCAATTTTTAACTTCAAGAGCTTTAAAATCAAAATAAACTTGTATTCTATAAGAATTTAAACTTTTAAAGTTTCTAAATTCAGGTATAACCATAAATCTTCTAATAGGGTTAACTTGAACTTGTATAATTAAGGCTACCAATTTCTAAATTCTTATGTTCTAAAATATGAAAGAAACTCTAATTTTCAAAGTTCCTAAGTTCACGTAGAACGATAAATTTTCTAATATAAGTAACAGCAACTTCTATTTTTAAGATTCTTAATTTCTATGTCTTGCATCTTCTAAATTTTTACAAAACATTTAACCTTTAAGACTCCTAAATTCAGGTAGAACCATAAATCTTCTAATAGAGCTAACTGCAACTTGTTTGATTAAGTTTCCTAATTTCCAACTTCTAATGTTCTAAAGTTAAAAAAACTCTAATTTTCAAAGTTCCTAAGTTCACGTGAAACCATAAATTTTCTAATATTGTTAACAGCAACTTCTATTTTTAAGATTCTTAATTTCTATATCGTGCATATCCTAAATTTCTACAAAAATTTTACTTTTAAGGCTCCTAAATTCAGATAGAACCATAAATCTTCTAATAGGGTTAACTGCAACTTTTTTTATTAAATTCCCCAATTTCTAACTTTAAATGTTCTAAAATTCGAAATAAAAAACTCTTTTTTCACAGTTCCTGAGTTCACGTAAAACCATAAATTTTCTAATACTGTTAACAGCAACTTCTATTTTTAAATTCTTTATTTGTAAATCGTGCATATCCTAAATTTCTACAAACGATTTAACCTTTAAGGCTCTTAAATTCAGGTAGCACCATAAATCTTCTAATAGAGCTACCTGCAACTTATTTAATGAAGTTTCCTAATTTCTAACTTGAAATTTTCTAAAATTTTTAAAAACCATAATTTTCAAAGCTCCTAAGTTCACGTAAAGCCATACATTTTCTAATATTGTTAACAACAACTTCTCTTTTTAAGATTCTTAATTTACAACTCGTGCATCGCATAAATTTCTAGAACAAAATTAACCTCTAAGATTCCCAAATTCAGATAGAACCATGAATCTTCTAATATAGTTAACCTGAACTTGTATGAAGTTCCCGATTTCTAGCTTCTAATGTTCTAAAATTTGAAAAAAGAACTCTAATTTTTAAAGTTCCTAAGTTCACGTAAAACCATCCCTTTTCTAATATTGTTAACACCAACCTTTATTATTAAGATTCTTAATTTCTAAGTCGTGCATTTCATAAATTTCTACAAAAAATTTAACCTTTAAAACTCCTAAATTCAGGTAGAACCATAAATTTTTTAATAGGGTTAACTGCTACTTGTTTAATTAAGCTTCCTAATTTCTAACCTCTAATGTTCTAAAATTTTCAAAAAAAACTCTAATTGTCAAAATTCCTAAGTTCACGAAAAGCCATAAATTTTCTAAAACTGTCAACAGCTACTTCTTTGTTTAAGATTCTTAATTTCTAAATCGTGCATCTCCTAAATTTCTACAAAAAACTTAACCTTTAAGGCTCGTAAGTTCATGTAAAACCATAAATTTTCTAATATTTTCAGCAGCAACTTGTATTTTGTAAGTTCTTAATTTCAAAACTCTATAGCTTAAAGATTTGTAAAATTGCTTTTACTTTCAAAGTTCCTAAATTCAGGATGAACCAGTATAAAGCTCAAAACTTTGAAGAAGAATTTCAAAATTTTTAATTTCGGTTTAACAAAAATTTTTCTAATAGTGTTAGCTGCTACTTCTATAATTAAATTTTTCTATATTCAGGTTAAACCATCAATCAGGTTGATATATCCCTAGTAGCGTTAACTGTATCTTGGGTTTCTAATTTCTAACTTTTAGAGCTGCAGGATTTGAAAAGAAACTTTAAATTTCAAAGTTGTTAAAACAGGTAGAACCATAAATTTTCAAATAGTATTAGCTGTAACTTATACAGTTAAGGTTTCGAATTTTTAACTTATAGGGCTCCAAAACTGTAAGAGGAAGTTAATCCTCTAAAGCTCCTAAATTTAGGCAGAGCCATACATTTTTTCAAATAATTTTGCAGCGGCTTGCATTTCAGAGATTACAAGTTTCTAACCTCTGGATCTCCAAAACTTGAAAATAAATTGAAGTTTCTACTATTCCCAAAATCGAGAAGGAACTTCCACTTCTTGGACTTGAACCTTTATGATTCCCACACATTCTTAATGTTTTAGCAGTAAGTTGCAGTTTCAAATCTCCCATATTCAGAAAACAACAAGGAACTATTTTTAGAAAGAAGAAGAAGAAGAAATAGAAATAAAAAATGTTTCAGTCTACCTAAAAATTTCAGCAGAAACTTGAAGCCTAATTCACAAAAAACTTGACCAGTAATAGATTTCAGATTCAACAGAAAACGAACTTTTAAAGTTTTCGAATTTAAAAATCTTAGAAAAACTTATACTTAATCGTTTATTTTTGAAATGTCTTAGAAAACCAATTAGCCTTTCATTGAATATACCGAAATTAGGGTAAAAACATGGAATGTAGCTACGATTTCCACAAATTTACTAAATATTCAACTACTTTTGAGTTTGCTTGTCAAAAATTACTTTAACCTAAAATCATGTAAACAGCAGTAATAGATTAGAATCATTTTTCTTGAAAATGCAAAGCGTCGTTTTGAGAACATTGAAAATTCAAGAAGTTTATATCTGAGAACAAGATAACAGAATCAATATTCTGTACTAATAGGCCATCATTTAATTACGTATTTTTTAAACCAATATTTAAATATATAATCGGTGACTAATTAATTTCTGCATCAGCCTTTCATTCATTGTATGTGAATTAACTCCAATAGCTAGAAAATGTACTATTTCCCACAATGAATGAATAGTAACCTTGATCCTAATAGAGGCAACAATTCATTTATTTACGTTACTATCATATACTTTGTAGAAGTTTTCTTCCCCGCATAGTTACAATATCGTATTTTTTATAAATTTGAAATATTATCTTCCACCTAATTTTCGCAAAAATAGTTTCCATTGTGAAACTGACAACGTGCATTTCATTTAATATTCCGCAATGCTCAAACGGCAAAAATTAAATCTACATAATTATTACTGTGTATACAAAATAAGCCCAGATTCGTATTCTACAACATTTGATCGTTCTCATTGTAGCATTTTCAAATTCAACTTTAATAGAACAATATTAAATATTCTAGAAACACTACAGTAAGTTACTTATTAAAAGCCCATTCTTTTAGGTGTACTAGAAAAAATTGTAAACGTAGAGGAACTATCGAGGATCAACGACTGTCTCGTATTTGACGGTACGGGGCAAGATTTTAGGTGTAACAGAACCAAATATGCAAGTAACAGTACTGTAAAGGGCCAGGGCCTCTGTACGTTATATTCTTTACATCATTTTTCATTGTTTCGCATCTGATGGTACGTATGATGGGCACTTAAACAGCTTCATCAGCATATTCTACATATTAAACGGGTTTCGTATAAATGCTACACCATTTCAGTTGTAACAGAACTAAATATGCAAGTAACATGTGCAGGACCCAAGCCTCCATACATTATATTATTTAGACGATTGTTTCGCATCTGACGGTACGTAGCAGTATGACGGGCACTTAACCAGGTTTATCAGCATATTCTACATATTAAAAGTGTTTCTTGTAAATGCTACAGCACTTCAGTTGTAACAGAACCAAATATGCAAGTAACATGTGCAGGTCCAGAGCCTCTGTACATTAAGATATTTACATGATTGTTTTACATGTGACAGTACTTAGCGATGTGATGAACATTTAAACAGGTCCATCAGCAAATTCTACAGATTAAAAAGGTTTCTTATAAATGCTACACTACTTCAGGTGTAACAGAACCAAATATGCAAGTAACATGTGAAGGGCCAGGGCCTATGTATGTTATATTTTTTACTTAATTGTTTCAATGTTTCGCATCTGACGGTACGTAGCGATATGATGGGCACTTGAATAGGTTCATCAGCATATTCTACATATTAAAAAGATTTCTTATAAATGCTACACCATTTCAGTTGTAACAGAACCAAATATGCAAGTAACATATGCAGGACCAGAGCCTCTGTACATTATATTATTTAGATTATTGTTTCGCATCTGACGGTACTTAGCGATATGGTGAACACTTAAACAGGTTCATCAGCCCATTCTACATATTAAAATGGTTCCGTATAAGTGCTACAACACTTCAGATGTAACAGAACCAAATATGCAAGTAACATGTGAAGGGCCAGGGCCTATGTATGTTATATTTTTTACTTAATTGTTTCAATGTTTCGCATCTGACGGTACGTAGCGATATGATGGGCACTTGAATAGGTTCATCAGCATATTCTACATATTAAAAAGATTTCTTATAAATGCTACACCATTTCAGTTGTAACAGAACCAAATATGCAAGTAACATATGCAGGACCAGAGCCTCTGTACATTATATTATTTAGATTATTGTTTCGCATCTGACGGTACTTAGCGATATGGTGAACACTTAAACAGGTTCATCAGCCCATTCTACATATTAAAATGGTTCCGTATAAGTGCTACAACACTTCAGATGTAACAGAACCAAATATACAAGTAACATGTGAAGGGCCAGGGTCTCTGTACATTATATTCTTTACATGATTGTCTCGCATCAGACGATACGTAGCGATATGATTCGCGCTTAAACAGGTTCATCAGCAAATACTACATATTAAAAGGGTTTCTCATAAATGCTACACCATTTCAGTGGTAACAGAACCAAATATACAAGTAACATGTGCAGGACCAGAGTCTCTGTACATTATATTCTTTACATGATTGTTTCGCATCTGACGGTACGTAGCGATATGATGAACACTTAAACAGGTTCATCAGCATATTCTACATATTAAAAGGGTTTCTTATAAATGCTACATCACTTCAGGTGTAACAAAACCAAATATACAGGTAACATGTGAAGGGCCAGGGTCTCTGTACATTATATTCTTTACATGATTGTCTCGCATCAGACGATACGTAGCGATATGATTCGCGCTTAAACAGGTTCATCAGCAAATACTACATATTAAAAGGGTTTCTTATAAATGCTACACCATTTCAGTTGTAACAGAACCAAATATACAAGTAACATGTGCAGGACCAGAGTCTCTGTACATTATATTATTTACATGATTGTTTCGCATCTGACGGTACGTAGCGATATGATGAACACTTAAACAGGTTCATTAGCAAATTCTACATATTAAAAGTGTTTCTTATAAATGCAGGTGTAACAGAACCAAATATACAGGTAACATGTGAAGGGCCAGGGTTTCTGTACATTATATTCTTTACATGATTGTCTCGCATCGGACGGTATGTAGCGATATGATGAGCACTTAAACAGGTTCATCGCATATTCTACATATTAAAAGAGTTTCTTACAAAGGCTACATCATTGCAGGTGTAACAGAATCAAATATGTAAGTAACATGTGAAGGCCCAGGGCCTATATACATTACATTCTTTACATGATTGTCTCTCATCTGACGGTACGTAGCGATATGAAGCGCACTTAAACAGGTTCATCAGGATATTCTACATACTAGAAGGGTTTCTTATAAATGTTACACCATTTCAGTTGTAACAGAGCCAAACATGCAAGTAACATGTGAAGGGCCAGGGCTTCTGTACATTATATTATTTACATGATTGTTTCGCATCGGACGATACGTAGCGATATGATGAGCACTTAAACAAGTTCATCAGCATATTCTATATTAAAAGGGTTTCTTATAAGTACTACATCATTTCAAGTGTAACAGAACCAAATATCAAACTAATTTACTGTTAAAAGTCAGATCGTCTATTTATTATATTCCTTAGATGACTGTCTCGCATCTGACGGTACGGGGCGATATAATGAGTTCTTAAGCAGTCTGACTAAAAATTACACCCTCTTAGAATTCAACAAAATACAATAAACTTCCTTAACACGTGGCATGTTATATTTACATCAATTATAGAACTTTTAATTGTGTGTAATTAACAACACGTACAAGCTTTACCTCACGTTTGTTATATAACGAATCAGATTTAACTCTTAAATAGGCAACTTTTTACATAACAAGCATGCTCTACTTAAAATGTGTTATTACATTGCTAATTAGTCTCTAAACTGAAACACAATGTAATTTGTATTAAATATGAATTTATTTAGCATACCTTGGTCGTTGAAATTTCCAGCTTTCTCTTCTGCCTTGAGCAAGCAAGTCTTATTAAACGCAATATTTGCTTATGGTCATAATTATCGGTTCTTCTTGAAGTTTAATACATAACCGAAACCCACCCAAGGAGAATTTTAGTTCCTGCATATTTTGCAATGCAGAAATACATTTGAAGTTGTAATAAATATGTAGAATGTAAAAAACACAAAATATCCATGATTTTTATTTCTATGCAAATTGCATGGAAATTTAGAAATTTTCGGGAAAAATTTGCATTTGACGTAATGATTAAGATTTTATATATCTCCGACCATTGACTAGTTATGTAGCTATAAAAGAAATTGTAATATCTTTACAGATGTCAATGTCCCGTTGACCGTATTAAACAATTAATCATTAATCAGCGGTACCAAAACATATCATCTACGTCTACTACTCGTCCGTTAATTAAATTCAGATAACTTTGCATGCCAATGCGTAACTTATAACTTGTGACACTAAGGTAGAAATACAAGGGCCCTACAGTTTAACATCGAATCCGTACGACATAAATCTAGAAAAGATTTAAGGCGTTAAGAGCTCAAGGTGGCCATAGGCGGATTGGGAGATTGTGTGTGGTGGGTTGCAGCACCAGATTTTTACCCGCTCTGCAGTAGTGCTGAAGAATCGAACCCAAGCCATACTCAACTTTCTGTCCAGAAAACAAGTATTAGCATTACAGAATGTACAAAAATATTGCTGTTAAACCCAATGTAGAAATGGTGGTCTCGAAAGTGTTAAAATTTAAAAAAATACTTTTTATTATACTTATATGAAAACACCTTGTTTTCATCTGTTTTTACAAAGACGTAAAGGTGGCATTTTCAGAACAGCGCACGTAAAATTTTTACCGATCTCCGTTTTTTTTTGCGTGCGCTAAATGCCGATAATAAATATATCGTTGCTATGGAAATGTTAAATTTCCGTTTTTTTTTGCGTGCGCTAAATGCCGATAATAAATATATCGTTGCTATGGAAATGTTAATCATGTTTGGTACTATTACGGTGTATTATGATTACTTTGAAAATAAAATTTCTAAATTTACTTTTTATCCTTTTTTGCGTTGTTTTTAGATAAGTATAATAAAAAGTATCGTTCATTACACGTCTGGAAATGGATTTTTCCGTGCTTGCATGACTTCCCGTGCACGCGCGCACGGAAAAATCCTTATTTCCAGACTCCTAATGAAATATACTATTTCTTAAATGACCTGAAAGGTTTACAATATTGTAATTGTCTTAAGGCTTTCTTGCAAGATTTTTTTTTCGAAGTTAAGTGGTTTATTGTTAAGCAACCTGTGATCTACTTGATATAAACCTTAAGTTGTCTATTAGCCCTTAGAATTATAGGCTATACCAAAAAACCATATTAAACCAGTAATAGTAAAAATTTCCGTATTCAAATTATTTTATATTTTCAAAAAATACTTCACAAAAATGGCTCTAGGATTGTTTTTAAATTTATTAACGCGGGAGTGGCAATGACTTCCTGTAAAATCTTAAAAATCCTAAGCTTAATGTTTCGTTATATAAAACCAATATTTGTATTCCATAATTCAGGAAAGCAGAATTTTCAAAAAAGTTTTAAATTGAATCGCTTCCTGTCGAATTTCGTAATTTCAAAATTACGTTCCCTCCAGCTGTGCTAAAGATTTCTTATTTTATACTTGTTTACAGTATCTGCGCTAATACAACCCTTTCGCCATTCGTTAACCGCACTTGGGTACGTACAATTCCTTTACAGTATCGGGTATGTCTGCTACAGGCAATTGTAATACTTCGAAAATATAAAGTAAAAACCTTGAAGATGTGTTTATAAAAAAGAGTAAGCTGGATACGTAACCATCATCAACATCAGGGTAAACAAATTTCATGTTTTCATAAGGTGTAAATACTTCTACCCTGTAGATATAACATACAGCTGTCAATAGACAAAGTAACATCCACCTGAAGCATCTCTCGGGTTTCTAGATTTCATTACGAACTTTTAAGAGATAACCGTTTTGAAACAAATTATTACCTTTTTTAAACATTTGAGACTTTCTGTATTCTATAATATTAAGTGTTACGTTAAAAATCACCCTGTATAGGAATACCTTTAATTAAAGGTCCACTAGCCCAAATATTGGCGTATGTAGTAAATGATCGAATTCGTTAGTTGTTATTGAAAAAAATACGACTGTTGTATTACAAGAAGCATCAGCAGAAAGTTATCCGACAAGACCTGAAGATGGCAAATGTGACTTTGCCGAAACGTCGTCAAGACAACCAGCCCGGTCCGTCCCAGGGCCAAGAAGTTGCTACGCGGAAGAATTCCTGGAAACCAACCACAGCATACAACACCCGCGGAATCCTCAAAATCAACATATATATATAATATACCCATTCCCGTTGGTACAAGAACAGAAACATGTGTAACGTAGGCCTCTAAATTTTTATGAATTCACGCGATTATCTTAAAATGCAACATAACCTCACACTTTAAATTTCTTCAAAATATGAGCAAATGTTTCGACAATATCCATGTCCACAGATATACCCCCATACACAACTTAAAAACACACTTTATTAAAGTCCTAACTATCGAATATTTCAATTTAAATAGACTATCTTACTGAAATAAACGAAGGGTTCATAAAACGGAGAAAACGAACAGTTCCAAAAACGGTAAACGAGCTAGTTTCTCCATTGTTACGTGAAACCCAAAAATTAATTACTAACTGTGGAATTTTCTATCTAGCCGAAATTTATTCGCGGTTAGGAATGTTTACGCTAGAAAAATATTTTAACTATTACATCATAAAAAACTATACCACACCTGACCAATCTAATATGATAAAAATCAGTAGCATCATGATATCCTTTTTTTATTTCAATAAATTACCATTTATCGATCACAACAGGATTCTTTGAAGATCGCAAATTGGTTATTGACGTCAACCCATCCGTAAAAACAAAACCATGCGACTTAGAAAAGAAATTTATTTTAGAAAGGAATAATTTACATTATAATCTTAGTTCATGCAAGGCAGAGACCTACATACCTGTGGCGAAAAATAAATCAAATTTGGTACTTCCTAAATATTAGTTCGATGGTTACCTAAGTGCGGAATTCAATGATCAGGCAACAGCACGTCACCTTTCACCAACGTGAGGCTTGCTAATTAAATTTCATTGTACCGCGAACACGTTTCCAAAAAAAGGTTTAACTATAACGGACTGCATGCAACAATTCGCCTAATAAGCTCATGGTTAAGAGAAAATAATTAGCAACGGAAACGAAAGCCACAGGCAAGGCATCTACGATGAACTAGTTCGTTGGGAAATCACCCTTGAAAGTCACCATTACGCAAAGTCCTTCGTAAATAATTATCAAGGTCGTTAAGATCAACCTTTAAATTAAGATATTCATTGGTTACCAACGCAACGGCTTTTGATTTAGAAAATCAAATCAATTCTTAATATTACCGGCGCCATAGCAACGTGGATGTATGGAGCAGCTTTTTCCAATTCAGCTTTGTAAAAACTTCCTCACCTTGCTGAACTGATGACTTTCAAGTATCCTATGAACCCATCAACCCTGCCTGGCAAGTGCGTCAATCCGCTTGTCTGGAAACTTATTTAATAGGGCGCCAATAGCCTTATAATAAGGATGTTTACGAACAAAGCTAGTTTCGAACGTCATACTAAACGTATCCAACATTCCTTACTGAAAAAGGTTGCAATGGAAAAAAAGCACAGGATAATTAAGTTGGCTTGGTTGGTTTTCTACCATCAATCAACATCTAATGTGATTTACAGATTCTCTTTCTCTGGCCTAGTCTGAAGAATCGTGACTTTTGTCAAATAATTTAAGAAGTAGTTTGTTTTACTTTCCACCAGTACCGGGACAGACCATAGAACATTAGATCTAATAATCTGTTGTAGAGGGGCGTCAGTTATTTCCCCTATTTGTATTACAGTATGGGAATATTAATAATTCGACATTTCTTAATTCCTGCTGTTATTTTTTGCCGTACGGCTTGAATCAAATACATTTTTTGACCCATCCTGTAAAAATCCAAAATAATTTTCTGCAAACAAAATCGTAAACGAACTAAATCGTTTCAACTAACGTAACAACTTTTGCATATTAATTCATGAGGTACAAAATTGGTATCTTAGTTTAACCTATTGAGTCAGAATTTAGTTTAAAAGTGAGCTTCGTCATGCACGACCCATCTTTAGACATTTTATTAGTCGTACTGTATAAACATTCTTACAAAGACGTTGGAACGAAAGGAAGATGTTGAAGAACAACTCTAAATCCTAGGACTTTGTCAACTATTCCGCCATCAATCGCTATGTAGAAATATTAATAATCCAAGTTTATATCTTCCTACTAAAATATTATATTATTAATTGAATCAATAAAATAACCCTCCTAAGCGAACAGGTTTGATTGATGATTTTCTGCAAAATAAACCCGCTAAGAGCTTTCAACGGATGATACAAGATAGTAATTTCAAAGTTAAATCCATCAGGAACAAAATCAATGTCTTAGTTTAACCCATGCATATCTAAATTAAGTTTACAGGTGGTCTTTCTAGTCTCCAGACTATTATTTGGAATTTTTATGTCTGTTTAAAATTTCTTCCACTAATTTATCGCCCATCTTCATCTGCTGTGATTCACAGTATGGACCAGATGATGCAATATTAATAATGCAATATTTCTACCTTCCATTGCAATAACTTTTTATTTGGTATAGTTTGATTCAGATAGTATTTCTAAGCAACTTTGTGTGCATCCAAAATGATTTTCTGCATAAGGAACCAAGTCAGTGTCAGTCTCAATTAAGTTTGAAGCTGGGTCTTCATAATCCACGGAGTATCCTTAGATATTTTTATGGCCATACTGTATAAGAACTCTTACAAAGACTTTGAAACGTACAATGAGGAAGCATTAAACGTTCTTGGAGTAGAACAGCTTCAAATCCTAAGGCTTTGCTCATTATTCTACTATCAATCTCCAACTAATATGATTTACTCTAGTATTCTACCATCAATAACGAACTAATGTGACTTAGTCCAGTATTCTACTATCAATAACAAACTAATGAGATTTAGTCTAATATTTTACCACCAATCTCCAACTAATGTGATTATGTTTAGTATTCCACCACTAATCTCCAATTAATGTGATTTAGTCTAATATTTTACCATCAATCTCCAACTAATGTGATTAAGTTTGGTATTCCACCACCAATCTCCAATTGATGTGATTTAGTCTAATATGCTACCATCAATCTCAAACTAATGTGATTTAGTTTAGTATTCTACCATTAATTTCCAATTAATGAGATGTAGTCTAAATATTCTAGGCCCAATCTCAAACTAATGTGATTTTGTTTAGTATTCTTCCATCAATCTCAAATTAATATGATTTAGTCTAATATTCTACTATCAATCTCAAACTAATGTGATTCAGTTTAGTATTCTACAATCAATCTCCAATTAATGTGATTTAGTCTAATATTCTAGCAGAAATCTCCAACTAATGTGATTTCGTTTAGTATTCTACCATCAATTTCCAATTAATGTGATTTAGTTTAGTATTCTACTATTAATCTCCATCTAGCATGATTTAGTTTAGTATTCTACCATGAATATCAAATTCATGTGATTTATTCTAATATTCTACCGCCAATCTCAAACAAATGTGATTTAGTTTAGTATTCTACCATCAATCTCGAATTCATGTGATTTAGCCAAGTATTCCACCACCAATCTCAAACGGATGTGACTTAGTTTAGTATTCTACCAATACTCTCCAATAAATGTGATTTAGTGTAATATTCTACCATCAATCTCAAACTAATGTGATTCAGTTTAGTATTCTACAATCAATCTCCAATTAATGTGATTTAGTCTAATATTCTAGCAGCAATCTCCAACTAATGTGATTTGGTTTAGTATTCTACCATCAATTTCCAATTAATGTGATTTAGTTTATTATATTCTAGTATTAATCTCCAACTAGCATGATTTAGTTTAGTATTCTACCATCGATCTCCAACAAATGTGATTTAGTATTCTACTATAAATCTTCAACTAATGTGATTTACAGTATAGTCCAAATGATGGAATATTATTAATCCAATATTCTTATCTCTCTACTGGGATTTTCTGTGTTATTTTGTATAGTTTTATTCAAATAGTGTTTCTAAGCAACATTGTATCATTAAAACAATGCTTTCCTGCAGAACCGTAAACGAACTTAAACACTAACTAAAGATACAACATTTGTGTTTGAGCCCCTTAGGAATACAATTAATGTCTTAGTTTAACCTATTGAGTCTTAATTAAGAATAAAACTTCGTAGTCCACTGGCTATTCTTAGGCAGTTAGTAGTCGTACCGTATAAAAACTCTTACGAAGAGTTTAGTATAATTAAATCTATTAATTACTACACTAAGACATTAACTTGACAGAAAGTAATTATGATCCATTGCTATACTATAAAATATACATCAATTTCTGTTGCTGTGACACGTATCTATTAGGTTGCACCAACCGCTCTTAAGGGGAGTCGACTTAGATTGTTCTAAAAAAATATTTTGCCAACATGGTTTTATAACCATTACTAAATGATGTTCATACCAAATTACCAGCTGGTTTTGACATGTTTGGAAATTCTTCGAATGGTCAAACCCATCCATCAATTTTAGAATAAGCATTTTTTACTAACATTTTTATACGTGGTACTCGACTGCTTTCCTGAAAAACATTACAAAGCATCTATTAAATGATACTGGAAATTCCTCTGATGTAGATTACTTTCAACAAAAACAATCATTAAAATGTTGACTAGAAAAGAAAACCATTTTTTACCATAACACCGATCGATATGATTTGCTAAAATTCTCTATAAAATATATTATTAGCCAAAACATATTAGTTATTGACGTAAAGAAACGTAATGATGTTGACAAGAATCCTTCCCGTAGGTATTAGAAAAGTGTTAATGACACTGAAGTTAGAACAACATCCTCCTCCAAAATGATCCGAAAGTCAACAACAGTAAATGATTAAAATTTTTTATTAACCTCAACATCACCTTTTAATCGATTTCAAATTGACAAAAAGTTATTCATACATTTTTCATATAATTTCTCTGATTATACGAATTTCTATGTTGGTTATGTGAATTAATTCAAAAAAGTCAAAACAGTCCAACTATAAAAATATATAGCCTTTATAAGATATCTTTCACTTTCAAGTAAAAAAATGTTTACATATTAAAATATTCATCTACCTGCCAGTTGTGCATTTTCACAATGCCGGAGGTAACGGTGCATATTTAAATAATATTTATATTTAAAAAACAAACAGGCAATCGAATATTATGTAACACTGTGGATATTCAATTCAATCGCCAACTAATGTGATTTAGTGATTAAGTTTAGTATTCCACCACCAATCTCCAATTAATATGATTTAGTCTAATATTCTACCATCAATCTCAAACTAATGAGATTTAGTTTAGTATTTTATCACAAATCTCCGTTTAATGTGATTTCGTCAAATATTCTACCAACAATCTCCAATTAATGTGATTAAGATTAGTATTACACCATCAATCTCCAATTAATGTGATTTAGTAGGATATGCTATGAGCAATCTCAAACTAATGTGATTTAGTTTAGTATTCTACCATTAACCTCGAATTAATGTCTAATATTCTATCATCAATTTCCGACTAATATATTTTAATTTAATATTCTATCATCAATCTCCAATTCATGTAATTTAGTCAAGTATTCTACCACTAATCTCAAACTTATGTGATTTAGTTTATTATTCTACCATTCATCGCCTATTACTGCGATTTAGTCTAATATTCTAGCATCAGTCTCAAACTAATATGATTTCGTTTGGTATTCTACCATCAATTTTCAATTCATGTGATTTAGTCAAGTATTCTACTACCAATTTCAAACTAATGTGACTTAGTTTAGTATTCTACCTTGAATCACCATTGAATGTTATTTAGTCTGATAATAAGTAATGGTGCATATTTAAATGGTATTTATAGTTTAAAAACAAGCCGAAAATCGAAAATGATATAACACTGTGGATATTCGCTATAGGAAGTTTATTGTTTTGAATATCGGCGCTCATAACGTTTACTAAACTTTATTAAGAATAGAAAATAGCTTACAATTGTTGTACTGTAACAGATAATTTTAAGGTACTAAAAAATCTGACTATGTAAACGAATATTTTCAAATAACATGAATATTCTTGAATAATAAACAATTACAGCCAAACTATTACAACTAATATAATATAATCTTAAATTAACTCAGTGAATAGTACAATTGTCTTTGTCTTATTTACCACAATTTTATTTGTTTATTTATTTTGTTTTTTATTTTTTTTTATTTTTTTTT
>JABXWE010029074.1:0-22711 GCA_014611495.1 Limonius californicus | reverse complement strand
ATATATATATATATATATATATATATATATATATATAACTGGTGTATATTCGGGTCCAGAAACACTTTATGCAAGAAAAATCCCGTCGCCAAGTTTGTACATTGCAATAGAACACTATAGAAGTAGCATACCTATAATGAAGAAGTACAATTAGCAACATGTAGGTATGAAATTATTTATATATCTTAAGACCTCTTTATAATTCATTTTATGTTTTCAATAACCCAAAAAGCGTTGAACATACCACATCGGTTCTGCTGATTGTAATAAATTGTCCATGTAATTACCGTAAAGAACTAGCTCTATTACCTATTAAAACTAATTTAGCGGTATTATTCTGGACAATGCATAATTAGTGAAATATCGTAAATTAATGGTTTGGCTGCGCTTATCTTAAGGACAACAATGATAATCATTTTGTGAGAACGACATCTCAACGATGTTTTCAAAATCCGAATTGAGTACGCTGTACTTTCTGGTTTTATGTAATTTCATAATATAGTTACCGTAGATATTTCGAGCATCACTGTACTTTTCATTTGCTTGATTCCTCAATTTATGATTTTTTTAAATTGAATTAAATCCACATACAAATAAGATATTTATGACATCGTTTCAATTCCCGAAGTTTTGCTGTAAACCCCAGTAATATTACATCTTTCAGCATCGTGTGCTATGCAAAGTTTGTGAGTGGAAAAGAGAATATTAATTGCGCGTTAATTCGGAATAAAATTAGATTTAGGTGTAGAAAAAGTACAAGAATTAAATTAGAAGTACTAAATTAAATCGAATTATAATTATAAAAATTCCATTCGTTTTAAAATGCATGTGCTATTTTCTTTGATAAATATATAACAGTAAGGTACAAGACACCAATTCTTCACTACAATCAGTCATGTCTACATTATTTCTAGAGTTATTTTTGAATTGAAAAAATTAGAAATTATGATTAACAGCTTTAATTTGCAACATCGACAATAAAGTGAATGTAGAAGTTATGATTGTGTTTAATAGTAGTGTACTAGTAATATGAAAAGCTTCGGGAAATTATGAGCATACAAATACTACTCTTACTATACAAATCGGCAAGAGTCAAATGCTGATTTTCTAACAGCAAAACACAGCTAGTCAGGGGAGGAAAAGAAATTTATGAGAAATTATCATATTACATAATGTATTGAACAAGAAAATGGTACGGTTGCCAGTTATTTTTGAAATTTTGGCTATAATTATAGAAATACGGAATGAAGTATACTGTCAACAACTTAAAATTCAACATTTCCGTTAAGTCCTGTGGACGAGCGCAACCCGAAAGATCAAGTTTTCGCGAAACGTAATAAGCAATAAACGAATATTCAATAGCAACTGGCTCAATTTCGTAGTACAAAATTTAAATCATGTTATTTTTAATAGTCGATGCTAATTTTTATATTTTTCCACATTTCTTAAGCTAGTATGACATGACATAGAATTTTGTAGGAAATGCTGCTTAGAATTTGGTACAAAGTGTTTTTGCAAAACACTGTATTGTGTCACACAGCAAACTTTGTACAAAATTCTGCAGCTTCATTGTAGTAAATGAAGCAAATGCTACACTGGAATAACAACTTCCAACGGAATCTACACGTGATGAACTGGAAATGAGATACAATTTGCGAATTCGATCATTTCTTAACTGTTGAAAATTATTGTATTTGAACATCTTTTATGTTATCTATTGCTAGCAAATAAAGCAAATGCTACCTTAGAATAACAACTTTCAACGAAATCGACGTGTGGTGAACTGGAAATGAGATACAATTTGCTAATTCGTTGAACCCTTAATTGTTGGAAATTATAGCATTTGTTTTCTGCTATATATTGCTACTAAATAAAGCAAATGCTACCGTAACAACTTTCAACTAAATGGACGTCGTGAAGTGGAAATGAAAGGAATTTGCTATTTCGTTCATTTCTTAACTGTTGGATATTATTGCTATATATATTGCTAGTAAATAATGCAAATGCTACAGTAGAATAACACCTTTCAACGACATCTACGTGTGGTGAACTGGAAATGAGAGAAAATTTGATAATTCGTTCATTTCTTAACTGTTGGAAATTATCGCATTTGAACATATGTGTTCTGCTATATGTCTATTACTAGTAAATAATGCAAATGCTACCGTAGAAAAATAACTTTCAACCAAATGGACATGTGGTGAAATCTAAAATCTGTAGAATTTTGCTCAGAATTGGCCTCGTATAGATCCTAAAACGAATTAATTTTTAGTGTTCATCAATGACCACAGAAGGTATAGGTAAATGTTTTACCACGTATGTAAGCGAACTCATGGCCCGTTTTTTATCGTATAAGATCACCGTTATGAAAATATCAAAATCCACAACGGTGAATGAATTTTATTACCAACGAAATAATAAGGTTACATCAAATTTAAATTAATCTCCTTCAAAGTACTCTCCTTGGCTAGCGATGCACTTATCCCAACGGTGATTCCATGTTTGGAAGCATTTCTGGAAGGTTTCTCTCGGAACGGCCTTCAGCTGCTCCGTCGTTACCTTCTCAATGTCGGGAATGGTGTCAAAACGTTTTCCTTTTAGCACGGTTTTTATTTTTGGGAAGAGCCAGAAGTCGCATGGTGCTAAATCCGGACAATAAGGCGGATATGGACAGACAGGAACCTTTTTTTCGACCAAAAACTCGCAGATCAGAAGCAAGGTGTGGCACGGCGCGTTGTAGTGATGTAGGAGGAAGCCATTAGCCCATTTTTCTGGTCTCTTTCTCCGTACATCTTCTCGCAAACGTTGCAGTACGCCCTTGTAATATTCGGAGTGTACAGTTTTTCCCCTTGGAACGAACTCTAATCGCACTATGCCCTCACTATCAAAAAAAAACCACGAGCATGACTTTGACGTTCGACTTTGACTGACGTGCTTTTTTAGGGCGAGTGGAGCCACTCGTTTTCCATTGGGAACTCTGAATTTTCGTCTCAGGGTGATAGCCATACACCCAACTTTCATTTCCAGTTATAATTTGGGCCATGAAATCCGGATCTGCATCAAGACGATCCTTCAATTCTGTGCAAACTGACACACGATTTTCGTTCTGTTCGGCAGTCAAAAGTCTGGGAAAAATTTTGCACTCACTCGTCTCATTTGCAAATCATCGTTAAAATGCTTTGCACGGATCCGTATGAGATGTTCAGTTCTTCGGTAAGCTCTCGAATAATCAATCGCCTGTTTGAACGAACCGTTTTTGCCACTTTTTGCACGTTTTGGTCTGTTTTTAAGGTCGAAGGACGTCCTCATTGTTTCTCGTCTTCAACCGACTCATTTCCGCTTTTAAATCGCTCATACCACGTGTAAACAGCCTTCAGAGTCACCACATTATCGCCATACACTGATTTTAACATTTTATGAGCTTCTTTGGTACTTTTTTGCAACTTAAAACAAAACTGAATGTTCACGCGTTGTTCAAAATCCATGATGCTCACTCTTTCGGCTCTGGAAGCCGCTTGACAAGTCACAACTTGTTCAAACTTGACACTGACTATCTCAAAGGATCCGGTTATCGGACTTTTTACTTCAAATGGATGTAGCGTCAGCAGATGGTGCTATAAAAATTCATTCACCGTATTGTTTGATCATACCTCGTATATTAGGTAACCCATTTTTTCAGAATGAGCAATTTAAAGAAATTTATTAATTTCCGTTTTCAGATTTAAGAATAAACTTCTTCATCCGAAGGACTTCTAACGTTCGATAAACATGTATGGGTGTACGAAAGTACTCTTTTCTCTTTGTGAGCTCGCAACATCCTAATGTTGGGCAAAGGCCTCCCCCAATGGGGTTGTTGATCTACTCTCCCATAGTGAGCAATCCTGGTGGGAGAGAGGCGCAATCTTCGGGTCACTCATCCAAGTACTGACCTAAGCCAACGCTGCTCTCCTGATCGTACGTGAACGGGCAACGAATATGCGCAACCCGAGACGAGTGTACGAAGGTACACATAACATAAAAGTGGACGCGAGTAGGTAATATATAAGAAAGACTAGATTAACCAAGACAGCTATATTTCAAGAGATCGGTACCAAAGTAACCTATCTAATTTCCGGCTGCACTCGAATTGCACGCAAATAATCTTTTTAATCCAGGGTCGTTTTAATCTCCGCTAATAACACCAACGAACTGCACGCAAGTTACTTTTAGGACTGCACTCGAACTGCACGCAAGTAATCTTTATAATCCGCCAGGGTCGTTTTATTCTTCGCTGATAATACCAGGTAGTAGAATATCTTAATTTACAGAACACAGTAAAATAAGACAAGCATGTAAAATTAAATCAATTTTGTTTACTGCAAATTGTAAAAACAACATACAATACGTATATAATACAACATACAACATAATACAACAAAAAAAAAATAATTTTTATTTATCGTTGTATTGGTAAGAACAATATTTTACAAATTGTAAGCCAGAAATATGATTTTCTTGGTATTTTTGTAGTAAATTTAAAACAATTTTCTCCCGATTTATTTGCGGGCTTCTTCTACATACATTTATTTTGTTGCTATTTATTTTGATGTACGTATCCATTTGAAAGTTTAACAACACATCTACAAACGTAAAAATATGGGGGTGTGCTGAATAAAAACAAGAATTAAATTTGGAATGGAATATTTCGAAATCATTTGTGGTTCTACAGAGTGAGACACTGTTCTGTGCCCAGATTTGTGGTGGGAATTGAGCCTCTCCACTTATATAGGTATCTACTAAATAATCAGCAAACTGCGATACTCTGCTGTCATTGGTTTTCGGATTCAAAATCAAACGCGAAACAATCGCCTACTTCTTCTGCAGGGAGAAATGTTAAACCAAATACATGTTTTAACCATCTGCCAATTTCGGAATCTTTTTCTTAATACTCCTTTGCCAATCCTTGTTTTTGCATTTGGCGCCACCTACAAAAAGGAATTAGAATAATTATATAAATAAAAATTAGTTAGTAGTAGTAGTAGTTAGTACAAATATACAAACAGTTAAATAGTATTGATGAAGCAAAGTTACATTTTAGGAAAAACAAAAAAATATGTTCAGACTAAAACAGACACTCAAAAAATTTAAAAAAATTTGTCTGATATCAGGTCTACTTTTATTCATTGTTGAAATAATTGAAATATAAACAAACCTACCATGACTGTGAGAGATGGAAGCGGCAACCTACAATGTTAACACTGGGTCAGACTTTTTTCATAGCTATATGAATATCTTTCTCAAAATCGATAACTTCCATTTCCGCACACTTGTTTTTTATTATACGGAACGCATTTTTGTAGGGATCCGCTTCTTTGTTTTTCAACAAAACAAATATTACAGGAATAAAATATCCGTTTTCCACAGTATGGATAGTAAAAAGTTCCGTAAAATGTTTCGCAGCATAATCAAACAAAATTCCTCTTTTACACATGTAGTTAATTTTAGTTGTGCATGAAAACACCACAATTTGTTTATCTACGTCATTACATAAAACAAAATTTTCGTCTTTATTAGTTTTTAATTGCCAAGTATTTAGAATATTATGCACTTCCTCCGTGGTTGTAGGTAATTTGGGATACATTTATTTCTGGCATAATTCATATTATTACGTATGTTACATATGTCTTTTGACGCGAAACAATCAAATTCGTCATTCGATATTTTTTTTTAGCTCGGAGTGAATCAATTTGGACTGCTTTTGCGACATATCTTCTGCTGCCTTTCTTTTTGCAGAGTTTGATACATACTGCATTTTAATTTTTTTTTTGTTTTGCTTCGTGATTATGATCATCTGATTTTCTTGATATAACATTAGTTTCGCCAATAGTATATATTTTTGCACTGCATTTTCTCACTGTGCAGCGCCAGTACACTTCTGATGAATTAAATTCACGAGATTTATAAAACTTGTAATTATTAACAACCGACAAACATTTTCCCCGTTCACTCAACATCACTCGAACTTCTTCTATTTCTGATCACTGCTGTTACTACGACTACTCCAGAGCAACTACAGAGAAGTTATCACCTCTGAAGAAGAAGAAAAGAAAATAATTCAATAAGTTGGGATTATAGATAATTATCTATTTGCGTGCAGTTCGATTGCAAGCTTAATACTTCGCAAGTAACTTTGCGTGCAGTTCGAACGAGGGATAATCCTCTGCAGGTAATTTGCGTGCAATTCGAGTACACCCTAATTTCCGTATAAGGTTTCGATCTTCTTTAGATAGCTAAATTTGTAATGTGTTCTTATATTTTAAATTTCATCAACACGTGATATTATACAAGGAATTAAGAAAGCTTTAGATACAATTTTGGATAACAGATAATTACAATAGTTCCGGAAACCAATCTAGGCTTTGTGTTCCCACAAAGTCCTTGGAGACGTTTGTACTATATAGGATATAAAAGTAATTAAACAAAAAATAAGTACTTATCAGTCTACTGTTCTTGTCTTTTTGGATATATCAATATAAAAAGAATTATAGAATAGATTTTTCAATAAGTTAACTGGATTAAGGGTTTTGAGTAAACAGGCAACTAGGATTACAGACAATCCATCAACATTAACAAGACTTTTCGTCCCACGCCTGGGCATCGGCGGCTTTTTTGTCGCATGTTTCTCCTCAGCACCAGGGTAGAAATACGGAATCTGAACGGCAGAAATTCCACGGTTGCAAATCGGATTGGGAATTTGTGTGTGGTGAGTTGCAACACACCATTCTTATACACTACTTGCTAAGACTGGAGAGTCGAACCCAGTTGAATCCAGAAAGTTCGCAAAAAATTCGATTAGGATTGAATTTTATAATACAACCTGCATTAATAACAAACTAATTGTAAGTGTGGGGTGCTAGAAAAAATATGTCTAGTTTTCGTCTCGGATGGTTTTCAAGAGTTTATCACCGACATACATTTTTAAATATAACCCTGATTTTACTTTTTTATGTACATACACATGGAACTATTACTTTCGGAGACGTGAATAAACATGTAAGTTGCCTTAAAAGAATTAACTTTATCGTGGCTACCTATGAAGAAGAAACCGTGTATGATCACTTCCTACCAACCTGTATTTTAATGAAACTATTATATAAATTGCTTTTAGCAACTAATCCCAACAAGAATTTTTGTGATCGGTTCGTAGGTATATATGTAAATACAAGGTGCGCCAGCTAATGTACAGCAACCAAAATCCTTTATTTTTTAGTTAAATTGCTCAATGTTTACGTATGTCAATACTAAGTCGAGTTTTACTTAAATTTTTAAAGATTTCAAATATCGGAAAAACGGATTTGCTGTTTATTTTTGTTGGATGCCGCGAAAAGAGGTAGGTCCAAAACGATTACGCACATAGAAAATAAACTACAAATGTTACAGGCAATGGATGAGAATCTGCGTGTTAGATACAGAGATCTAAGCGCAAATATGTGTGTTAGTAGAACTTTAGTTAGACGAATTCTGAAAGCAGATGTATATCATCCCTATCACGTTACTTTGGTTCACAAACTGCATGACACTCAGCCTTTGAAAATATTGTAATTTTCTAATTTCTTTAAAAATCAACTTCTTTCAATAGCGATGACGCAATGACAATGACAATTCGTAGACAATGGCGAAGTGAATATGAAATATAACTAACATTATTACGCACAAGAGAATTCGGACGTGTTACTCATTTTTAAAGAGTTTTTTCTGTAAATGTTTGGTGTGGCGTAATATGTAATCATATGATCGAAACACACTTCTTTCCATGGAAAGTTAACTGGACATTCCTGGCATTTCCTACAAATCATTTTACCCGGGTTGTTGGAAGATTGTTATGTTCATTTGATTTTGTCATTTCATCTGGATTAAAGCAATATTTTAATTGCCGCTTCATAGGAATCAAAATTCTATTTTAATTGCAATTCTTAAGTCAAGGGCTATATTTTGTTTTAAGATGAGTTATCGAGACCACTTTCGCAAAGCCTTTGAAAAGTTCCCTTTGTAAGCTGCCGATTGGTGTTTTGTCTCCGCCTGACCCTGGGCGCTTTCTGAGAATTTACGTGTCAAATCTTTCCAGAATTATTTCACCATATTTCGCAATGTAGTGTAATCTTTTGGGGCAATGCAGTTTCGCGTTGCGTTTCCTCGGGAGTTGGACTTAACATCTTCTCCGACCAAGTCGACTTAACATCTTCGTTCGGGGCGGTGCTGCGATTAGCGCCGTATTCAAGTACTGCTGGGGCGACTTGGGTTTTCGATGGGTATGCATCGCTTGTAGTTTCGTATAGCAGTTTTCACCGTGGGGGAACAGAACCATCGACAAGGGTCGGATTTCAAGAAACACGCTGAAAGTTTATCCCTGGAAAGGCAATTCATTGCGAATTTGCCGATCGCCGTTGCCGGATTATTATCGAGCCCATTTGTTGTTCCTGTACATGTGCCGTTGCTGCGACAAACTCCGAGGGTTATGCAGCAAATATTTCATCTCAAAATCTTCCCGAAGAACGTCTACCTTTTTGGTCGGATCTGAGAACGCCCCAGACTGTGCCTGCAGATTCTTTCTGCATCTAGCAAACACCCCAAAATTGTGCCTGTCTCTCTGTACCCTATCCACCGAAAGCCAAGGTAAAAGAACTAGTGTTTATGTTGTGAAAAAAAAACTTTTACACGTTTAACTTTCAAAATTCAAGGAATTTAACCCTTTTTAGTGCGACAAAAAGCGACCTTCAGTGGTCAATTGTCATTTTCTTTTCCTACCAGTTGTAAAAAGCAATTATATATTGTGTTATTCTTGTAAACTCCGACGCCACTGGCCACGTAGATTTGCTTGGAGAATTTAAATATCGTACGCCAGGGGCGGCGAGTTTCTTTTCTTGAACATTCAATAAATCGTTTGTAGTATTGAACTATAATACCACCATTTGCTGTCATTTTTGTATTGTGTCGTTTCCAATAGTTTAATTATATGTGTTTTGAAATTTATTACATCTTTTATTGTTGTATATTTTGTATTTGTGTGTGCATCAACTTTGTAAGCTTTATAAACAGG
The DNA here is from genome assembly GCA_014611495.1 of Limonius californicus. NCBI lineage: Eukaryota > Metazoa > Arthropoda > Insecta > Coleoptera > Elateridae > Limonius > Limonius californicus. Next base: position 13,635 of record JABXWE010029074.1, on the reverse strand, counting down.
AGGGAGGCACAATAAAGGTAAGTCCGATTCCGATTCCCGTAAGCTGCGGGCTTCTCGGCCTTCCACGAGAACCTGCAATCAGCTATAATTTGGAAGGTGGCGCCCGTTAATTTCGACATACCCTTTACACAACTAGAAAGATTTCCTCCCGTAAGCGGTTGCCGTGAACCCTCCCTACTCCTCTGAGCTAAGCTGTAGGCCTTTTGCCACCTATCCTGTTGCGGGTCGACGAAACAGCTCACTTGGCCCGTAACAAGATGAACTCATTATACGATAAAAAATGTTGTATGATTTATAGGTATTACTTGAATAATGTATTTAGAGCACAATTGGATTGGAAGGGGAGCTGCGCATTCATAGCCGCCAAGAACTCTTGGTATCACTCCGCTAGACTATTTCATTCGTACAATTAGACAACCGAACTTCGGGAGTAAATGAGCCTGATTTACAAAATGGAATAATCGAGGCGTGTACATCAACTACACCTGATATGTTATATATCTTATCCGAAGATCGTTTCTAAACAAATTATAAACTTGTTTTGCACTTGTTTAGGTTTTACTATAGCAGAGTTGCACTAAAGAAAGCTTTTTTTGTTAAATGCTATATAATTAAAATTAGTAAAGTTGTTAATTGCTTAAGTAAGAGATCAACTTGACAGAAAACATCTATGATCTATATCTACACTATAAAAAATTCAATCATTTAACGTGCTGTGTTACATGTATGTTGGGTTGCGTCAACCACTTTTAAGAAAATACAATTTAGCTGACCCACCCTGTATGCATACACACATAAATACATATTTTGGAAAAGCTATTTTATCGGGTTCCCAAAGGTCTGATTCGAATTTTACCGTTTACATCTTAAACGTCCAAAATTCAGTGCCTTATCTTCTTCTTTAACATGAGGAAGTCAAAACGAAATCTAAGGCAGTCAAATCGAAACCAACATATTTTAATACAAAAATAAATATAATTACATAATATAGGGAAGGATTTTTTAGCTGTTGCAAATCTATTACAATTGCACGAACGTCTGCATAAATTTTATACATTAATACTTAATTAGTTTAGGTATTTCTACACACACACAAATTTTAACGGCCACCATAACCTCCTTGGGATTGTCCTCGATTACCAAACTGGGAACCATCGAAGCCGGGATCGATGCCGGCCCCAACGTTTTGACCACCAAGATTTGAACCATTGAAACCATTATCAAAATTTCCGCCAACTTGTTGACCCCCCAGTTGTGATCCATCGAAACCGGGATCGATACCAGCACCAACATTTTGGCCACCCAAGTGAGATCCGTCGAACCCGCTGTCGAAACCTCCACCTACTTGTTGCCCACCAAGGTGCGATCCATCGAAACCGGGATCGATGCCTGCACCGGTGTTTTGACCTCCAAAGTTAGAACCGTCAAAGCCCTGATCGATGGCGCCACTTCCACGACCACCGTATCTGGCTGGGAAGGCAAATGAGCCTCCAACGACCATCACTACTACCACTGAAATAATCTGAAAAAAAACAATGCTTAATTAGAAATTATTAAAATGGGACTGTGAATTGTACGGTGTTATAAAAAATGACATTGTCAATGATAAGTTGTCCCAGCAAACTTCCTGAGTATGTTATATTCCGCAAGATATGAAGATTCTGAAGTTGTGGATAGCTTTACTGGCATTATCTAAAGGCTAATGTAAGATTGACCCATCAACCGATTTAACATTTACATTCATTTTCCACCAGTAGAAAATGAGATGAACGGTGGAGGGACGATGAAAACTTTATACCAAAATACTAATCGCAGTCGTCCAACAACAGCATGTACTCCAGAATTCGAAACGACTATGGTAGAAAAGAAAATTCGCAAGGGGTACTAAAAGCATATCATATTAATTGGATTAGCTGGAGTTCTATCAATGATGAGATATCTTCGTACTAACGTTTATAATTTGTGTAAAAGCACAGTAGTCGAATTAATGTTTGCAACTGATTCTTTGAGCACACAGAAACTTATCTTAATCTTCCATCTAAGGTTATTTGAAAATATTAATACAATTTCTTTACAATGCAGTACATACCATGGGTTCTATCGTCTAATAATAATTATTATAGCCTTCGCCCAGCCAACCTGGATCCAAGAATTGGATACAGGCTCTGCCTGTCACAAGCCAGGATAAATAGGGGCGTGATAGAGGAGTAACACCTCTTTAATAAACCAGGGCTCAGCTGGCCTGGCTGATAGTACCCTTTAAGGGCCCCTTGTCGAGGGATACGGATGAAGACTACAACGATAGAGAAGGCGACCGAAGTAAACCTTAATCGGCAGATCCAACGGCAGTAGCAACCTATGATTTTTAGGGTAAAGTTAAAAATCAACACTGCAAAAGGGCGGCAGCTTTTGCAAAACCTTATACAGGTGGAGATGAGAATCAACGGTACAGCTGTAGAAAGGACATCAGCAAGCGAAAAATGGAAACCATTGTAATCGGTTGCAGAACTGCGATGTGGAAGGCAAGGAGAATCCACCACATTATTTTCTCATTGCAGCTAATGCACCTAGTGCACACAAGGTATGGCATCTTCTGAAACGAAATATTCCGGAGGTAAAATAGCCCCCCGATCGGATCTCCGGAGGGGGACAGCTTTAGAAGAGACCGTTAACAGGGTAAGAAGGAAAAGAAGGAACTGTTACGAAAACATAGCAACTTGGAACATGAAATCTTTAGGAAGTTGTGGAAAACTTGAGAATGTAAAATTAGAGACTCAAAATTCAAATTTTCCTGATGAGCGAAATTAAATAGCCTGACGAAGGTGACTTCAGGAGTAATGAATATCGAATTTTGTATTCAGGGGATCAAAATAGAATAACAGGAGTCGGTATAGTATTAAAGAAGAGATCGGGTGAACCGGTGAAAAGTTGCCTATTCTACAACGGGAGAATGATGCTCGTCAAATTAGAAGCAGAACCAACAGACATAGCCATCATTCAAGTATATATGCCAATGTCATGACATACTGATGTAGAAATTGAAGAAGTTGATGAACAACTAGACGAATTACTACAACATGTAGATAAAAAAGAAAGTCTTATCATACTGGGAGACTGGAATGCGGTAGTAGGAGAACAGAAGGAAGAATATATAGCAGGAGATTATGGACTAGGTACAAGAAACCCAAGAGGAAAAAGACTAATAGAATTCTGTCAAGAAAAACTAGTCATTGCAAGCGCGTTATTTAAACATCCAAAAAGGAGAAGATATACATGGACACAGCCAGGAGATGTAGCAAGATTCCAGATAGACTACATATTAGTAGAAAGAAAACATAAAAATCAATTAGACGATGTAAAATCTACCCAGGAGCAGAAGGATCACAGCTTATTAAATATGAAATATAATCCTAAATATTAAAGAAAATTCAAGCAAAAACCAAAAATAAAAAGATGGGATAAGGAAAACCTAAAAGAAGAGGATACGTTGAAAATGTTTTAACAAAGGATAGAAGAAAAATTGGAAAAAATCGAAATCAAATCAATTAATAAAAAATGGGAGAATATAAAATCAGCCATTGCGGAAACAGCCGAGGAAACAATAGGCTATACCCAAAGGAACCCACAAAAACCTTGGATAAATGACAACATCATAAATTTAATAGAAGAAAGGAGAAAACATAAACATGACAAAAACAAAGAAGAATATAATAGAACTACAAAACTAGCCAATAGAGAAATAAGAAAAGCTAAAGAAAAATGGTTCGAAGAGCACGCCGAAGAGATCGAAAACAATTTCAATAGAGGAAACATGGAGAACGCGTATAGTCTTATAAAAAAGCAATTTACAAAATATAAAAATAGAAATCAAGTAATTAAAACAAAAGAAGGCAAATACCTTATCGAAAGTAATGAAATTGCTGACAGGGTTGTAATTTGGCTCCAATTTTATTCAATATCTACATATCACAAATAATGAATAAATGTAAGATATCTGCACAGGCATAAAACTAGGGGGAGAAAGAATGCAAACTATAAGATTTGCAGATGATATAGTGGTTATTGCTCCGGACGAAAGGAACTTACAGCGAACCCTAGAATACATGGACAAAGTACTAAGAAAGTATTCGGTGGAGATTAACAAAAACAAAACAAAACGGAAGTAATGATATGCTCCCCCGAACACCAGAAACACACTCTCAAACAAACAACATCTTATAAGTATCTCGGAAGTAATATCAATGAGGATGAAAGAAGTGCTGAAGAGATTGAAAACAGACTAAGACAAACTAAGGTCGCTTTTAACAACAAAAAATCACTACTGACATCGCAAAATGTAAGTCTAACAACCAGGAAAAGATTAATTAAAACATGTATTTGGAATACCGTATTATATGGGTCAGAAACATGGACGTTAGGAAGAAGAGAAGAACGCCTATTGGAAGTCTTCCAGATGTGGATATGGAGAAGAGTGATGAAGATAAAATGGACGGATAGAGTTACGAATAACCATGTACTAGAACTAGTAGAAGAAAAGAGACTGCTGCTAGAAACTCTAAAACAAAGAAGACATAAATGGATAGGACACATGTATATGGATCACAAAATAGAAGGTTTCGTGATAGGAGAAAAAGTCTGAGGAAGGCCACGTCCAGAATTTATGAAACACGCAGATGCGAGAAATGACGCAGACTTAAAGGAAATGACTTGCGATCGTCAGAAATGGAAAGCTGCCAATCAATCCAGGGATTGAAGCTGAGAGACATAGCCTTCACGATTCACATTTAATGCATGAAAAATACAACCAACAAAAGTGATGCATGTATTTGGGAACTGTGTATTTCGGCTTATTTTTTCCACAGAACGACTTTACTGATGCCTTTTGATATTATTAACTATATTTCTTTGAAAGCAGTGAACTATTGATAGTTTCAATTAGATGATCTGTCGGTACATGACGTAGAACCAACCTGATTATGACTTGATAATAACAACCCTAACCAATACATTAGTAGAAAGTCCCGTTGATTGGCCTGCAAAACCACTAGGTTTGATCTGATAAATAGTATTTCTTTTAAAGCCACGTAAGCGTTTGGTTTATCGAAATTTACTTCAAAGTAAAGATTATCAAAGAATCATATCCAAACAGCCTCTATCAATAGCTCAAAATGTGAATTTGGAACTTTTCTGTTTGCTATTATTTAATTGATAATTAAGTATTATTAATTTTATTCACTCATAACGTTTTATTTAATGGGCTATCTACATAATTATTACTTGATCCAATTAATTATAGTGCTCAAGGAATTAAAAATGTCTTGAAGAATATAACACAAATATTTTTTGTGATTCTTCCCATATTCAGGAAGTGTTCCTCAACATCATGGAATTAGTATGCCTATTTTGTCAGGTCAAAGTAGGGTTATTGATTGCTAAAATTAGGAACAAGAACTAAAACAGGACAACATACTTATTAGACTTAGAAGCTACGAACAATATCAGAAGCTGACAGTTATACGAGACAATTTATGGGATTTCTACTTTTTGTTTGCACCACTTTTCTTAAAACTATGAAAACTACAATAAAAAAAAACTTTGAGATAATTGATCTTGAATATTAATTTCATCTTCTAGTGTCAATATTATTATAAATTTAATATTTAAAATTTTAGAAATATCGTTAACAATTGGCTAAAGCATGTTTTTCTGCGTTAGCTGAAATTAAAAATTTATTTAGTTTTCTGTAAGTATAATGTAAGCAGTTCCATTAGAGCTTTATTCCAATGATGCCAAATTTATCGGTTGTATGTTTTTCAAAATCCCGAGGAATGAATACGAATTAGTTACTTAGTTTGCAGTGTCTACAGATTTCTTAAAACGTACAACTAAGTTGCTTGCCACTATTTTGACATCCTATAGAAAAGTTACGTTGGTATTAATATTGAATTCAGAAGGTAAAATAGTTTTGCTGCTATGAAGTGTAATTTAAAAACTTACTATAAGAATTTTAAATTACTAATAGGAATATTCGATTTATATTTATTTAGATATGAATGTTAATTGTGATTTAATAGTACACAAACGTGAGATAAGTAAAAATTCCCGCACAGTCTGACGATGATAACCTTTATTGCCGGAAGTTTGTAATTTGTAGTAATTCTTAGAATGACTATGCAAACAGTGAATCTTCGATGCGAAACGTTCAATAAATAAAATACGTTTACATAATGAAAAAAAGTTTGCTAATTGTTGTTATGTATGCTAATTCCTCTTAGATATTAGTCAAAGTCAATACCAAACCCTGCATTGATGTTGATGAATTCTATGTAGAATAAATGGCAACGCTTTGCCTGCCATGTAGAAATGCCTTCATAGTTTGAAAATGCTTAAATTTCTTTGAGAAAAAGTATTTCATTAACCCATTTTTTGATTCATAAGAAATTAAGCAACCAAAACAAACTTTATACACGCAATTTTCTGATAACGGCAAAGACCTTCATAGTATGCAATTTATAAACAATTTTAATTAACTAGTAATCAGCATATCAATTTCGGCTAAGGACTATGGAATTATAAACAAAACCATGCACTTAAATCTAAAATGTATCGAAAAAATAGTCTTATAGTTTGTTGTGAATAAACAACAGGGTTAACATTTTAAATAAAATAATTGAGCGTTAGTGTTCCTCCCAAATAGTATAATTTTGAGTATTGCCTATGAACTTAAACACTTCCAGATTCTACTTTTATTAGATTATCATTTATTTTTACTTTTCAAAAATTAGTTACTTTAAACTAGTCAGTTACAGAAAACTCTGTGAGCAGATTTGGAGTACCATGTACATACTATTACTGTTTATAAATTTGTAGAAGATATATTGTTTATATACAAGGTATCCCCTACTTTCTGTACAGAAGTGCACTGCGTGCTTTTTTCATTAGGAAGTAACGCTACTTTTACGTTTTTGTCCTTTTTCGTTTCTTTGGAAGTCTACTAAAATTTTACGAAAAACTGAATTATCTTAGAAGAATGTGACTCCAGCCTGCCATTTTTATATTAACTTTGTTACATAAATGTTAAACAGATGTACAAAATTAAGAAGTTCCATCTCATGTAAAAATATCTTTAATGTTAACTTACAGAGTAATTTTGACCAAACGGCGAAGTGGATTATACCGTACTATTTTGATACATTATTAACGCCATCTTGAATTACAAATACAGCATAAATGTTACTAACAAATACGATTAAATTTCATTTAAATGACATGTTCGTACCTTAAAAGATTTTCAACTGCGTATAGCTTGAAAAGTAAACCCTCAAGCTCCAGACGCTTTTAGTTTTCTCTTTTTAATGCTGTATATGGAAATGCATTAGTTGTGAGACATTTCCGCTACTCCCTATACGTATAAAATTTTCTATTAAATATATATTAAGACGATACCAATTTATAGAAAATCCACAATTCAAACTTTTAACGTTTGTAAAAGATTGACAGCTTACTTTCGGCCTAACAGGTAAAAGCTATGTTAATAGAAACCGGATGGTAAATCTATTTCTGGCAGCGCTAAATAAAATTGTGTTGGGGTTGTTAATGGCTTGCTGAAATTATAATTTGCACGCTCTAAAAATAAAATGTACGGTCTAAAGATGTTTGGACTGTTACAAATAATTAACACTTGGATTTCTAAATGATAAATTAAAAAGTAAACTTACCATAATTCTAGCCATAGTTAAACTTACGGTGCAACCAAGATTAACCAACTAATAACCGTCCTTGTCTAGGGTACACCTTATATACTCCGGAGTGTAAAGCAAATCTCAAAACTGTTTATTCAAATAATTAAACCGTGGCGAAATTACTTTACAGCCTGTCCGACATGACGTGACATTAAAGTTCAAACTTGATTAGATATCAATGGCTATCGCTGAATGTCTGCTGAAGCTGATGATGATCGACATTGAAATAACAAATTATTCAAAGATCTCTTTTGATAAGCGACAAAAATTAGTCTTGGTGCAATTATATCTGGTTTTTAGAATTGCACTACAATGGATTTAGAATGCAACCTATTCGGGTCAATGGTGAATTTGTTGCAAGGTATGATGATGTTCAAAATATGTTCTACTGGAAGTATAGTTCTGGGCCATTTATTTTTTTCAAGGCCGCCTGTTATATAAAATTGGGTTAATTATAAATATTCAAATGTAAATTGAGCGTGCAGAGCGTGACTTAACTTCGAAATCCCAATTTAGTTGAATTTCAAGTTTTCTATTGTACTCGCCAAAAGTAGGAGTGTCCTTTTTATGAAGCAATTTGCCTGTAGGTAGCGATGTGTATACGTGACAGACCAGGTTAAAACGTTAGCTTTACGATTTTATTAATTAGTTTCGTATAATTTGTTTACTAAATTAAGACAAAATTTATTCTGGAAACTGGTGATAAGTTAAGGTTATTTGAATTGGTTTTGCAATCGCGGATAGTGATGATCGCATTCGGCATAGTAAATATTTGGATCCAATATTAACAAAACTTTATGTATACATTAGATAGTGTTATTGGAATACGTAAGAAGGAAAATAAGGGAATTCCCTTTGACTATGGCGTTCGCGCAATTTCAAGATCTGTAATGGTAAAGTATTTTAAACGACAAGTACAAGTTACGTGTCTTTGTAAAAATAATTGCACGTACATAGATGACTAACCTTCAACCTTCTGTTGAAATAGTGATCATTTTTTATCTAAGTTCGACGCCTTATTATAACTAGCTATTATTTAAAATATTAATTTTTATGTTATTGTTTCAATAGTTATCAATTACATGCAGGCTATTGTCAAAAAAACATCCTACTAATATAATGACAAGTAGTAAAATAGGGGAGAGGCGGGCAAAATGGGGTACCTAAGGTTGAAAGACCTCTACAAAAAAAAAACTTGCACATTTATAGGAACATCAGGTGGTTTTATGATTAACAGGGTACATAAACATCGTAAATAAAATAAACATATTTTTTCAAAACATATTTTTTCAAAACATAAATACGACATGAAAACAAATAAAAAGTATCCAAAATCATATTACCCCGCTTTGCCCGCCAGGTAGGGCAAAAATAAGGCACAATAACTCAGTAGGAAACGTAAATTAGCTGTTTACAGAGTTCACAAATAAACCTCCTCATCGTCTTCATCATCAATTCCGGCGCATGAAGTATGTGCCCATCGCAAGCATTTGGAGCAAGTAATGTATCCTTCAGAAGACGCAGTATAAAGATCTCTACAATAAAGGCACTCCGCGTCGCTCTCCCGAGTGTCTTCAATATCGCTTGAAGAATCACACTTTTTACAAACTTTTGCTTTTTTAATGATCTTTTACCCTTTGTTTCTTTTAGTTTTTTCTACGGTTCCTATTTTACTTTTTACTACCTCATGCTTTGTTATGTTCATTTGGTTTTGCCACTTCATTTGAATTGAACTCGTATTTTAATTGCCGCTTCGTAGGAATCCAAATTCTATTTTAATTGCAATTCTTAAGTCAATGACTATATTAGTTTTGTTAAGATTGAGTTATGCGAGGCCAATTCCGCAAAGCCTTTGAAAGTACCCTTTGTAAGCTGAAATTGCCGATAAATGTCATGTCTGCACCTGACCTTGGACGCTTTCTACGAATTTACGTTTTAGATCTTTCCACAACTATTTCATCATATTTCACCAGGTGGTGTAATGTTTTTGACGCATGTTTTCGCTGCATTTGGTTCCTCAGTCACCCTTCCACCTTCGCTAGACTCCGGTCTACCAATTCCATCTACGGAGGCCGTTAAGAAATTAAGAAATTAAGTACTGCAGGGCGGCTTATGTTTTCGATGGGTATCCATCGCGTGCATTCTAGTATCGCTGTTTCGCCGTGGGGTGAACAGAAAATCGACAAATGTCGGATTTAAATAAATACGCTGGAGTTTATCACTGGAAAGGCAATTTAATGCGAATTTGTCCATCGCCTTTGGCGAATTATTATCGGGCCCATTTGTTGTTCCTGTACATGTGCCGTTGCTGCGATAAACTGCGAGGGTTGTGCAGCAAATATTTCGTTTTGCAATTTTCCCGAAGAACGTCTACCTTTTTGTCCGGATTTGAGAACACCCCAGATTGTGCCAGTCTCTCTCTCCCATTCATCGAAAGTCAAGGTAAAGGAATTAGTTTTCTGGTGTTGCGAAAAAAACCTTGTACGCGTTAACGTGCAAAATTGTGATTGAACCTTTTTTGTTAATGCCACAAGAGGCGACCCTCAGTCGACGTTTGTAATTATTTTCTGTTTGTTTGCTGTTAATTGTAAAAATACGAGTAAATCATATACTGTACTATTTTTGTAAACTCTGCCGCCACTGGCCACGTATATTTGTTGAAAGATTTTAAATACCGTAACCCGTGGGCGGCGAGCTCCCCCTTAATCGAACGTTCCCTTTAACCGATTGTTGTATCGAGTAAAATATTACTACTTCCTGTCATATTTTTTTGTACCGTCAGTTACTCTCAAAAGGTTAATTATATGTATTTTGAAATTATTACATCTTTTATTATTGTATATTTTGTATTTGTGTGTGTACGAATTTAACAAGCTTTATAAACAGGAGGGAGGCACAATAAGGACAGTTCGATTCCCGTAAGCTGCTGGCTTCTCGGCCTTCCACGAGAACCTGCAATCAGCTGTATTGGGAAGGTGGCGCCCGTTAATTTCTACATCCTCTGTACACAACCAGGAAGATTTCCTCCCGTAAGCGATTTCCGTGAACCCCCTACTCCTCTGAACTAAGCTGCAGGCCTTTTTCCATCTATCCTGTTGCGGGTCGACGAAAAAGTTCGTTTGGCCCCTAACAGCTTTAGTGTTCTTTTCTTCTTATTTCTTTCAAAATACTCTTGTAGCTCTGTCTTGTAGGGAGTGGTAGTTAAAACAGCGATTTTTCATCAGAAGAAACATCTGGATCTACAGGCAACACACCAGTTTTTTTAAATCAATTTATAGTTGTTGTTATTGTAGCTGCCCTTATGAATGCAATACTAAATAATGCGGAAAATTGGTGAAATGTTACTACATAACCAGGGTTGGTTCTCAGTCATTTTCTTATTTCGTCGTTGTATAAATACTCAGCGGCTTTATAAATGAGACGTCCAGGGCTTGCAGCCGGTGAGTTGTATGAAGAGGGTAACACCAGAGAATTACTCCATTATCTTTTGCATAATTTATTAGTTTCTTGGTTTGCGAAGAGCGTCCGTCTAAAAAAAGAAGCACGGGTGCATCGTTTGACGCCTTAGAAAACTCTACAAATTTCTTAAACCATTTAAAACAGTTCCATGTCTATCCATCCTTTCTGATTCAAATCCACCCAACCACCAGGCACCAATCTATCTAAAAACCCTTGCGGTATTCTCTTACGGGGAAAAATCAACATAGGAGGCATGTAGCAACCTGCTGCTGAAAAATATATCTCCGCAGTTACTAACTCGCCGCGTTCGACCGATGTTAAGGCCCCCACCTGTCGTTTACCCTTCACTGCGATCATTTTAGAAGCTGCTTTGCGATTTACCGTGATACCGGTTTCGTTGACGTTATATATTCTTTCTGCTGTAAAATGGTGCTTCTCAATTAATTCCACCAGAAGCGTGAAAAACTGTGATACAGCAACTTTGTTAAATCCTCTGGCTCTCATTCCCGAGTCCGTTTCTGGTTTTCTTATCGATAGTTCCGGGTCTCTACTTAAGAAGCCCTGCATCCAATCTTTTCCAACAATTCGCGGTGTTTTGTTGAATGGATGACCGATGCCATTTGATTTGGCTAACTGAAAGGCGAGCCTTCTGCATTCTTCCATAGTAAACCCAAATAATCGTTCTTCCATATTCTTCAAGTAACTAGCGATTTCCTGTTCCTGCTCTTCTGTAAAAAATGGCTTGCAACTGCCCAGAATTTTTGAAATAGACGCATTTGGACCGTTTCTTCGTTTTATAACGTATCGTTCAAAAGTGGTTTGCGGAACATTAAACTGAACAGACGCCCGATAATATCCCATTTCGCCTTTGATTACAGCTTTAACAGCTTCCTCTATAGACTATATAGACCAGCTCTGCCTCTGGGTGGCACGTTTGTATTTGAACACCATCTGAAAAGAAAAATAATTTCAGGTAGGGTCAAATTGGCTACCATTTTACACTACCACGTCTTGTTCGCTTTGGACTAGGTTTATGTTAAGCGTTGAAAAAATCCCGAAACCTTGTTAATTTGAACAGTCATTGTGACATGTGAAGCTGAAGACTTTACAGTTTTTAGTAGAGATGACAAAATTTATCAAAAAATAACATAGTGTTACTTACCTCGCTTTAAATTGCTGCAGAAATTGTAACTGTCACTGTGCTGCCACTCAAACAACCCATTTCCTTCAATTACAACGGTTTTGTTTATGCCCGTGTTTTGAAACTCGATCAGGGCAGAGCATGTTTTGTCTCGGGCAAGTACTGCTATGGTAAAATATAGATAGAGCTAGCGGTTTGGTTATAAGTCGCGGTACCCCATTTTGCCCGCTTATTCCCTACATATAAATAATTTAAGATATCGATACACAATGTAATATCGATATATATCCTCGAATCGAAAAGTCTGTTTTTATCCCCAATATTCTTATTGAAGATTGGTATTCGTAATTATTGCATTATTTTTAGTAGTAACGATCAATTTCATGACCATAAAGTAATATACTAGGTGTAAACGAAACTGAAACATTATTTCCTTTGTTTCACCGGAAGCGATATTAACTATATGGTTTTTCAAGAGCAATCTTTACATTTTTTCATTTTTGGAACCTCGCTTGGGCCAACTTCATGATCTTCTTTCGTCCTTCTTCTCCTCCTCCTCCTCTTATTTAATATAGACCAGCGGCGGCCCACCTTCTTGTAGGTGGTTTAAATTATAAGTATGCTTGCCGGTCCGCATAGTAAAATGTTATGAACTACGAGGGTTGCTCAGAATCTAATGCCCCTTATTTTTTTTCTCGGAAACTATTTATTAAAACTAAACAAAATTTGTACACAGTATGAAGGAATATCTCGCATACATATACTATTTTTCTACGTAATCTCCGTCCACTTGTAGGGCCTTATTCCAACGCGAAACAAGGGCATGTATGCCTTGCTTGTACCAGTTCTTGTCCTGTTCGTGTAACCATGTCCTCACTGCATGAATAACGTCGTCATCGTCTTCAAACCTCCTCCCGCGAAGTGCATCTTTAATGCTTCCCGGGTTTCCCGACTTTTGTGGGGCCGTGCGTTGTCATGCAGGAGCAACATGTCTGCTGAATTCTTGTGAGGCCTAACTCGGCGGAAGCGCTTATTCAGTTTTTTTAGCGTCTTGACGTATGCTTTAGAATTGATTGTTTCTCCTCTTGGCATCACATCCATAAGAAGGACCCCATCAATGTCCCAAAAGACAGTTATCATGACTTTTCCGGCAGACGGTGTTGTCTTGAATTTCTTCGTTCGTGGTGAGTTTGGATGACGCCACTCCATTGACTGCCTTTTCGTCTCCGGCTCAAAATGGTGTGCCCAGGTTTCGTCGCCTGTAACAATACAGGACAGAAATGCCTCCCCTTC
>JABXWE010029072.1:0-18488 GCA_014611495.1 Limonius californicus | reverse complement strand
ATTCGCTTCATTTTAAATGTACTCGTTCGGAATTTAACTAGAAAAAGAAGGAACGAATAATCCCAATGTGTTTTTGTTTCCGCCATTCCGACGCGAAGATACGCCAATTCCATTTCGGAACCCGCCGCATGATTGACTTAAATCGGCTACTTTTGATGAGTTTTGTGCAAACACAAAACTGTAAACCCCGATACTCGCTTTATAACTGTCGGATTGCGAATTTAAAAGCCGCATTTGCATGTACCTGACGAATTAGCTGAAAACAGGGCCGTGACAAATTGCCTGGAACTTGTCCGAATCGCGAAATGAAATACTTTTGTATTATTTAATTTCCAATTTTCCCGCAACACGTTCTAGGTGGGGCTTTAATTTATCAGCGCCACCCCGTCTATTTCTTCTGTTTTTCTCATTTAAAAATAAAAATTTAAATTAATGTGTTTGTTCTTTAAATTGTCAAGGTTTGTTGGCCATTTTCATTCAAACAAACAAAAATAGGACGAAACACTATTTTATTTTTAAAAATGTAAAGAGCTGTTCTAAATCTCCATTTATTTAGTGGGAATTTCGTGCAATTTTCACCTAACAGCAAATGATTCATTATTTGAGTGTCCCTTACTCCTTGAACGACCAACCTCATAAATTTACAATCTAAAAAAGGGCGAAAAACAAAGCACTAGCGAAAATGGATGAGCCGGATCACGAAATGTGCATTTATTGTTTGCAAAGCACCTCGTGTTTGTCCTCAAATAGAATTTCGCTGAAACGTTAATTTAGAATTGCAGAATAAACGGTGTGCATGGATTGCAACTTGTTAAATCTCAAGATAAACATTGTATTAGTCTGGCAGCAGTGATGCATTGCATTTGCAGAACTATTAAGTAAATAGAGTTCGATTTTCAAACCAGCACGCATTTCGATTCCACTACGGTCTAACAAGTCAATCTACTGGGAGCAGCGTGACGGACAAGCGCGAGTACTGCTCAAACAGTATTAAATTAAGCAACGCGCATCACTTGGATGGGTGACCGAAATTTTCGCTCACACGCTGCTACCTTGGTACCTCGGAGAATACTTACAACCGTTGGTGCTCCTGAGTTACTGCGCCACGCCACTTACTACTTCAAACAGGGCTAAAGTGGCAGCAGGGTTTCGGCTCTCCCCGAAATAATTTCCCTTACGCAATTTATTTATTTAGTCAAACAACTACAAAAAAAAACAAATTTGCGGGAAAGGAGCTTAAATAAGAATTTAAAAATTCTTGCATATACTCCATTCACCCTTTGTTGGCGTCTGTATTCGCCCTGACTTTATTACACTTACATATCAATATGGCTTTGTACGGTACCGTGGATCGTTTTTGAATTAAGATCAGGATTTATAATAACAAAATTGAATAATCTTAAGAACAAAATTGATTTAGTTGTAGAGTGATACTACCATAATGACAATAGTACCTTGAGTGTTCATATCACAAAGGGTATTAACTTTGAATGTACAATCTTAAAAATAAATCACAGCTAAACGAGACACAAAAAAGTGACTGCAGTCTACAGGCCTTGGACGAGATCTCGGTGGTCTAATAGTTACTGCACTTGCCTGTAGATCCAAGGATCTTGATCTTATCAGAGATCGGTGCCATTTTTCTGGCGGAGAAAAATCTGAAAGTGGACCCTCTGTCGCATAAAAAGTAAACACGTACCACTGCGACGTGTGACACCTTAAAAGTCACTATCCCAGATAGGCAAAATTCTTAGTTAGGGTGTACAATAAGCCAATGATGGCTGCAGTGCTTAGAGACGCTTGGAAAACCGCATCCTAGATCTCACTCAATCAAAATACAAATACAATATGTCCTTAACTAAAAATGGCATCCTTTCTTAACCTGCTGTTTATTTAACATGTAGTTGGTTTTAGATTTGCCCATTTTCTTTCACCAAGGTGAATTAAACGACAAAAGGCATTCTTACACAGCTAAACGTCAAAATTATTACATATTATTGATGCTTCTGTATAAACATGTCTTTGTAGATTGTCATTTATATTTTTTCAATTGAATTTGTGTTTTATGATACAATATTACGGGCCAAACGAGGTTTTCCGTCAACCCGTAACCGGATAGATAGAGAAAGCAGCTGCAGCTTAGCTCAGAGGAGTAGGGAGGATTTACGGAAATCGCTTACGGGAAGAAATCTTCCTAGTTGTGTACAGAGTGGGTCAAAATTAGTGGGCGCCACCTTCCAAATACAGCTGATTGCATGTTCTCGTGGAAGGCTGAGACGCCAGCAGCTTACGGAAATCGGACTCACCTCCTGTTTATAAAACTTGCAAAATTCGTACACACAAATACAGAATGCACAATAATAAAAGAGGCAGTACATTTTAACAGACATATAATTAAATTATTAGAACTGACAAAAGTACAAAAGAATGACAGCAAATGGTGATTTTATAATTCCATATTACAAGCTTTAAATTTTATCGTTCAACCAAAAAAAAACTCGCCGCCGCTGGCGTACGTCATTTATATTTTCTAAACACCTACGTGGCCAGCGACGCCGGAGCTTACAGGAATGACACAATATATGCTAAAAAAATTACTCTACACTTTGTAGTACACAAAAAAGACACTCGGCGACTGAAGGTCGCTTCTTGTTACATAAAAAAGGTTCAATCCCTTGAAATTTTGCAAGCTGACGCGAAAAAGGGGTTCTTTCTTCACCGCACAAAAAACTTAGTTTTTTACCTTGACTATGGAACAGCGAGACGGAGACAGGCACAATGTCCTTAACCAGATGCAGGAAAAGTCCGCAGGAACGCCGCTGAAGACTGGATGGAATGGAGTCAACATCAAGGACCCGAAACTTCAAAGCGTAACATCAGAGGGACAGGAACTGGGCTCCATATTAATCCGCCAAAGGCGATCGGCTAATTCGCAAAGAATTGCCTTTACAGGGATAAAATCCAGTGTGTTTCTATGAATCCGACATTTGTCGATAGTTCTGTTTTCACCCCACGGTAAAACAGCGAAACGAAAATAACTCAAGGGATACCCATCGAAAAACCCCAAGCCGCCCCTTGCAGCACTCAATTTATTTACGGCCCCCGAATTGACGGAATTTCGGATACCGGAGTCTGGCGAAGATCTAAGGCCAACTACGGAACCTCGCAACGGAAACTTGCATTTCCCCCAAATAATTGCAACATATTACGAAACAATTCTAGAACGAAATTAACACGTGCGTCTTCCGAGAAAAATTAGGGAAACGATATTTAAAAGCTAGCGCTGCGAACAAAGGAATTCCTGGCAATGTTTTTAAACGGCAAATCTAACCTACAAAGGAAAACTTCGAAATTGGTCTCGTCATAACTCAATTTTTAAAAACAACAAAATAACCAAAACTGTTATCAACATACAAACGGCAACTAAAATAACGTTTTTAATTCCTATGAAGCGGCAATTAGAGTACGACATTAATTCAGATAGAGTGGCACAAATTTAAATGAACATAAAAACAACCCATTGTTGCAAGTACTATTTCCGTAAATTCCAGTAATATACAGGGTGTCCCTAAATTGCCTTAAAAGCTTCAGGTAAACTTTTTCTACAACGATATAGACCTCAAAATTGCAAACAGGAACTTCCTATCGCGCTTAGTTTCCTCATAAGAGCCAGTTAAAGAATCTGAAACTTGGCAACACTGTTGAAGCTACTTAGAAAAAACTAAAATCAGTAGGCCAACAGTTGAAATGTTTAAAGTAAAAATTAGGATACAGTGCTTTGTAAAAAAATAACTTATTTCATAGAACATGTTCAAAATTTCTACCACCAACTTCACGGCATTTGACTGCCGATGGCCTGTTGGACACGCTGGAGCACTGCTTCATTAGCGGTTGCTGCGGCTTCACGAATACGAAGTACTAGCTCTTCTTCATTTTCAGTTCGCGTAACATACACCATGTGTTTCAAATGCCCCCCCCCCCCCAAAAGAAATCCTGTGGTGTTAAATCTGGGCTTCTTGGAGGCCAAATCACTATACTTCCGCGGCCAATCCATTTTCTTGGATAAAATAAAAAGTTCTAACAACAAAGCCGCAAAATAATTAGACAATAAATAATTGTCCTAATAAACTAGAATGCCTGTAACTGTATGTACGTTAGATGGACGTCTACATACAACAATTAATACCTATACGATATCTTTCTGAAGATGCAGGTATTGGAATTATTATTAAAAATAATAAAGCATTGTAAAATATTGCTTTTTAATGTAGATACATACAGACGAAAGTAAAATGTAGAAATATACACTTACATAATCCCGACTTGTCAAATGGTGCATTCAGTAGGGATTTGCACCAATATATTATCATTAAGAACGGTACTCTGTAATTTATATACTAAAACATGCTGATCAAGCTTCATAGATGGCACTTCTGTCGATGTCCTAAATGTAGAAATAGTAAACGTAGAGTAGTTTCCTGTAATATTAAAGTATAAGTAGGCGCAAACGTGGTGCAGTGGTTAGAGCACTGGGCTCCTCTGCGGAAGGTCCGAACTTCACGTCCCCGACTCGACGCCTGCCGGGCGGCCTCCCCAGCCGTTTAAATTAATTGATTACCTACGTTCGAATGAACAAAGGGGAATAATGGGGTTGGCTACTGCGTGATGTTCACCACATCACCACGTGTCAGGTATTTGTCACGTGACAACTGGCTGTGAAAGCAAAGATAAGGCAGCTCGGATTTTCTGCCTTGCAGATCAAAATCCTTCATGGGGTGTAGAGCGTCACCAATAATTATATACAGCAGGCGCAAAAAATGTTATAAAGATCAGAATGTACAGCTTAATAAAAGTAACGCACAGCCAAATCTACAAAGAAGGTTAGGTTGTGTAACCTAATAAAAATAAATTATACTTGAGGGAGATTAAACGTATGGGCTGGTCTTTTAGATAATGGGTTTCTGGGTCCATTTTTCATCGATGCACATTTACTATAGATGATCCTGGATATTTGAAGTTTTTGCAAACAAATTTAGAAGATATTCTGGACGAATTGCCATTAGTAACCCTTCAAAAGTATGTCATTCCAGGAAGACGGACTAGTCCTCACAACGCCCCCATTGTTCGAGATTATTTAGATGCACGTTTTCCAAATTCATGGCTTGGCACGTTTGGTCCTGTTTGTTGGCCTCCACAATCGCCATGCTTAAAACCTATGGCGTTACTTTCTTTTGTGTGTGCAACCCCGACGGAAAATACTAGATATCTGCGCTTTGAAATCGAAAATGCCTTCGACTCCATTCCGAGGCAGACTATCCAAAAAGCAGTGGACACAATGTATTTGAGAACTAACCTCCGCATAACAAGTAACGGCACGCACTTTGAACAATTTAAATAATCATAGTGTTTTTCAATTTGTTAACTGGGTTTCATTAGACCAAAAAATGTTTGCAAGAAGCTCCAGAGAGGATATAGGGGTAAACCCACTAATCTATAAAATAGAAAATCGACAGCTGAAATGGTATGGGCATGTAGTGCGGATGAACGAGAATAGAAACCGCAGACGAGCATTGGAAGCAAGACCAGAGGGAAAACGAGGAAGGAGAAGGCCGCGAGAAACATGGGAGGAAAGCTTGGAGAAAAGAGTAAGGCGAAGAGGTAAAGAAGGGAAGTGAAACGAATGGCTGCCGACCGCAACCAATTCCGAAAATGGATAGATGACCCGACGCTCTGAAGGGCAACAGAGAAATGGAAAAGATTAAGAAGAAGAAGAAGCAAGAAGCTTAGATGACAATTAGCAATGAAATCTGTCACTTTAATTATTGTGTGAATTGTTTTGCAAAGCATTTGCGATTTTATATATTATTCCCACAACTTTTCAAATCTTTTGGTGAAAAGAGGTTATCTTGATTACCAATTTGAAAAGCTAGTTTTTTGTACATCAATTGGTGTGAAACGTCAATATGGCGTTGACTATCGCAGCTTAAAGTGTAGAAGACCCAGAAAATTTCTATCAGTAGCCAAAACACAACGTTGCCAAGTTTAATTGAAATAGCGTCCATGATACGAAAGATATTAATTAATTCTGAAATAAACATTTTTGCCTGATAAATCAGGAACGAATCAAAATATCCAAGATTTGCTTTCAGATTCTCAATCGCCATAAAAAGCACAACTTTTTTCTACCACCTCGTATTTCTTACCCTATCCGAGATACCTATGACGAGCATCGAAAAATTCATCACTCTATGTAGGTTTTCACACAATAATTAAATCCTGTCCATTTATTATACATTCTATGTTGGCTTATTTTAGCATTTTCGTCCTCTGCTGGGCACTGACTCTCTTCTCTGCTGCGTGCTTCTCCTCAACGCTAGGTAGAAACACGGAGAACCTACAGTTTAGCGTCAAATTTGTACTACAGAAATTCCACATAAGCGTTTTAGCATTGAGATTTCACTATTGCCAGGGGGATTGGGAAATTGTGTGCGGTGGGTTGCAGCATAAGATTTTTATGAGTTGCGTAGTAATACTGGGGAATGCCGTAACATAGTTAATTATAGCATGAAACACTACACGGGTTAATCTGAAATTTGTTTGAAATTGGTTGTTGGGTTGTGTAAATATGCACTTGTAAAAGTGAGGTTATAATTTATGACAGAACGCACTGTTAGTAGCATTTTTCGTGCTTAGTAATAATGCTACACTCACTTTACTTGCATTTGCACTATACAAATCTGATCGTTTTCTGCGAGTGCCTGTAATTCTCACTAATAAATATTATCTTAGAACCAAAACACGCCCATAATTTCAATGTTAGAAGATATACATACGCCAAAAGGAAGTATGTGCAACTCAATAAAAATAAAAAGACGCACCGAAACTGAACCGACTATATATTGAATCGTTAAATAAGATTCCCATGATTTCTTAATCTAATATCTCTATATCTTGGCTTTAACTCTTCCCATTCTAGGCTAAGTGTACAGGCTGTTAATGAACTGCAGGGACAAACTTCTAGGACTTAAAGTGTACATGAAAACAAACATTTTTTGTTAATAGATCTATGGTCAAAAGTGTTTCCTTTCAGGGATTGAACTTCTCAAATATTCTTTAAGAAGTGCCTAAATGTAGGCAACTCAAACCTACTATTTGTTTCCATAACGACGAAAATTAATACAATATAAAACTGGGAAAGAGGGTTTTATTTATCCTGTATTAATTTCCGTCATTATGGAAACAAATAGTAGGTAGTAAATTGAGTTTCCTACATTTAGGCGCTTCTTAAAGAATCTGTGAGAAGCTCGATCCCTGAAAGGAGACATTTTTGACCATACATTTATTAACAAAAAATGTTTGTCTTCGTATATACTTTAAGCCCTAGAAGTTTGTCCCTGCGATTCATTAACACCCTGTATAATAAAAAAGAACTCGCACGGCTAAACGTCAAAATCATTTTAAAATTCATAATATATGTTTATGTGTTTGTAAATATGGATATGTGCAATGTTATTTATATTTGTGCCTTGGTATTGTAATTTATGACATAACACATTGTTACGGTTATGATTTGCATAAATTTCAGTAATAAATTACACATACTCTAATAATATTAATATGGGAAACTTCGCGATATGCGGATTATGCTTCAACAGTAATACGAACTATCAAAAACGTATACATTATATAGGTAATAATGTCTTCTGTTTTAATATCTATGTAAATATTAATAGTTCAGCCTAATAAACATAAAATAAAGCCAACGAGCACGCAAAGAAAGTATAAGTTGAGAGGTTAAACCAAAATTACCCTATCCTAACATAGTATCCACTATATCTTGGCTTTAATGACGCCCTAC
Source organism: Limonius californicus (assembly GCA_014611495.1). Lineage (NCBI taxonomy): Eukaryota > Metazoa > Arthropoda > Insecta > Coleoptera > Elateridae > Limonius > Limonius californicus. The sequence continues at coordinate 10,630 of JABXWE010029072.1, read as the reverse complement.
TAACGGGACAACTACCCGATGAAAAGACAAATTTACACCGCTGTACGTCAAAAATGTTTTTCCCCTGCAGATTAGTTGACAAAACAGTTACATTCTTGTACTTGTTACAAATTGCATTAGAAGTATAATAAATTTATTTTTAAATTTTAACAAATTCGTTGAACACTATTTAAGGTTGACGTATATTCCAACGCTTGCGATTGGTTGTCATAAATACGAGGGTGGCTTGATTAATTTGGTAAATTGTTATGAAATGGCGCCACAATTCACTTGGTTACGTCACGGCTGGCGAGTATCACTCCTCAAATTAGCTTGGGCTAAATTTGAGCTTAAAGCGACGCGTTAAGTTTATGGGACTCTGCCCCAGCGTTGAAGACTGTATATTTCTAGATAAATGAGTTTAAACGGGGCCAAACATGCACTGAAGATAAAGTGCGCTATCAACGCCCACTTGAGGCCGGCACGACGGATAGCGTTGAAAAAATTCATGGTATTATTGTTATGGAAGATCGCCAAGTAAAAGTCCGCGTGATTGCTCAGACTGTAAGCATCTAAACTGAACGAGTGCACCATATCCTGCAAGAAAAATAGCACATGAAGAAGTGCGATGGGTGCAGCGATCGTCGACTGTCGATCAAAAAAGCATACAAAAGGACATTTCAACGCAGTGTTTGTCGATGGATGGTTATTCGCAATCCGGAAGATGTTTTGCAGTGATTCGTGATCGTGGATAAAACTTGCATCCACTGCTTCTCACTTGAATCGAGCACCAGTAAAAGCAGTGAAGAATAACTGGTGAAAGAGCCCCGAAGAAGGCGAAGGCCGTTTTGCCGACTGGAAAGGTGATGGCTACTGGGTTTTGGGGTCCCCAAAGGACTACCCTGATGGAATATTTGGAGAATAGAAAAACAGTAACATGAGACTAGTATGCAACGTTATTGGACTGTTTGAAAAAGATCTGAAACAGAAACGGCTCAAAGGAGACTGTCACGTGGTTGAAGGCTGTTAATCCGACACAAGTCGAGAGAACAAATTCTCTGAATTCTCTTTACAAAAAGCTGACACTCTGCTAACATTTTTAATCCGACACAAGTCGAAGATTCTTTTGCCTAAGGCAAAAAACGACACGATATATTCATTTAGCAGAGGATCGCCTACAACTCCGTTTCCAAAAACCGCGCGCCCCCAGAAGCTAGCGCTCGCTTTTGCCTTGTCTTATCATCGACGCCGAGATGGTAACGAGCAACCGGGTCGAGCGATGGTGTTAAATCGACTCCCGAAAGAAGGAAGCCCGAACACCCCAGCTGGAATATTTCATCATATTGCGAAATATGGGGTAAGAATTCCAGAGCCATTTTGCAGACGGTCGGCCCTAACATGCTTGACAAAGATTCGAAAGTGGCCTCCCATAAATTGATCTTTGAAAATAATAAACTAGTAATTGACTTAAGAGCAGCAATTAAAATAAATCTCTAATTCTTATGAAGCGACAAAATCAAACGAACATAACATAACGATCAGAAGTGCTCTCACTACAAGATATTATGTGCCACAAATCGACCGTCTCAGTGGCAAAACTGCACGAATTAAGTTTTGAATTAACATCTCCCCCACCCTAGTCTCCGGATTTAGCTCCGTGCGACTTCCTCCTGTGCTAAAACTTGAAAGTTAAGCTCGGTGTGAAGAAATTCTCGTCGAATAAGGATGCAATTGCGCCAATGCGTATTGGAAGCGCGCTGGGCAAAGTGTGTAGCCCTCAATAGAGACTATGCAGAAAAAAAACGTTTTCTTTATCCAGAAAAAAACAGGGTTATCTTGCTTTTTTACCACACTTATCAAACTACCCTCGTATATAATAGATAAGCTACAACTTGGACAACTCCTAACGGTTCACTTTTAAAATTAATTTTGCTTAACTGTTCAGCAGTTCCACCGTGGATTAAGGTTAGGTCAAATACATTACATTTAATAAATAAATTCGATATCCTTCAGATATATTCTTTATTTTACTGAATTGGCCTTTCTTTTTGTTTTACGTTTCCTTTCTCTTAGCTTTGATCACAAACAACATTTACTCCTTAAATTAGAAAAATCTGTTTCCCTTTGTTATTTTATTCTCTTCCTACTTTTGGCTTAATGTAATAGGTCGCCCTAGAGATTTTCCCGTACGGCATTAGGGTGTGTGGGCAGCTTTAAGATTTGTGCGTCAGCTGCGGTTTGGACCGCAATAAAATTAAACGGTCGTGTCAATCGGGCGCGTTTTCCGCCCCCATCATAAATACGGGACGCAAGGCGAAAGGGGAGGCGGATGCAAAGCATATGTAAGAGATATCCCCGGCCTGGTTAACACAATATCCTTTGCAAAACCGTAAAAATGCGAATTCAATTTCGCCATTTTCCGATTCGCAGAAGGGGTTGGCGGTGGCGGCGGCGCACGGGTGGCTGGCCATCTGCGATCTGCCGACCGTATATCTGATAATATTTGTTCTTCTTCCCCGATTCCCCGATATTCCCGGGGTTATGTGTATCGTCTGTTTATTGCATTAACTTTCTTGTTTGCAATGTATTGGAGTTGTGCCTCGAGTTTTCCTATTTCGGGCGCTTTTATTTAATTTTATGTTATATGTGTGTTTCGTTTTCTTGCAGCTTGCTAAACCCGCTACCAACCTTTACATTGAAATAATCGAAGTTTTTTGCTGAACAGTATTGACGTTATATTAACAAGATCCTTGTTTTTCTACAGGTGCCTCTCCAACTAGTGAAGGCTGTATGTCAAATTCGTAAATATCTCTGAATTCTTACCACATTAAAAAAGGTCGGCATCCGTTTTCAGTCCCGTGTACTTCGAAGGCATTCCTTCCCTAACTTATCTGTTACCTTTCTATCTCTCTATATTGTCATCATATTTCTTCCTATCCATCTTTCCCACGATTATTTTCTGTAGTAGAATATGCTTATTTTCTCTCAGTTGTCTTTCTTTTCTACACACCCACACACATATCGGGTTTTATACTTCCATTTGCGGTTTTCCTGTTTTCAAACGTTCGATCTTGATTATCTTCATCTTCTAGTCAGTGTGCAATCATCGCTAATTCCACCATAAGTAGATCTTCATGGACACCTCTTCTATGATTTCTTAGAGGAGTCCAACGATGTCTTCGATTCGGTCTTCTCTAGCTTTTCACTTTTAGTAAGCGTTCGGTTTCTTCCGTCCATTCTGTCTGCGACACTGCCTTGAGCTTGTATTCTTCATCGAATGTTTACCTTTTCTAACATGGTTCTATCTGGGGATGTGTAAACTTCTTGGAAGGAAATCGACCGAGTGTACTTTTTTTGTACTCGTTGTTTATTGTCCACGTATCACATAGAACCGGCTCTACCATCAACACTTACTTACAGTATCGATACTTTGGCCTGTAGCGTATCGAAAGCACCAAAGTATCAACATTTTGAAGTATCAACACCGCATTGTTTGGAAATGAGAAATAGCTGATATGCTGACTTAACATTTTCGTCACTTTTGCAATTTTCGCTGTTTTGATATATTCGACGCCTCGATAATGTGAATACTTTCCTATTTTCGATACCTCAATACTTTTCATACTTTGATACTTTCAATTATCTGACGCTCATGAATGACAGAAAGATCAGAAGAAGAGTAAAAAGAAGAAGAAGAAAAGGAAGAGGGAGATGATGACGATGACGAAGATGATGACGAAGACGAAGACGAAGACGAAGACGAACAGAAAGACGAAGACGAAGACGCAGACGAAAATGAAGACGCAGATGAAGACGGAGACAGAGACGGAGACGTAGAAGAAGAAGAAAATACTTTCTATTACTCAATATTTCCAATATGAAGAATCTTCAATATTTTTATTATATATAGAAATTAATATGGTATCGATATTCGATAGTCGTAATGTGCTATCACCCAACCTTGGTTACGACCAGCCTTTGTTCCAAGCAAAATTGTGTAATACTATATCTGCTGTCGTTCCTGTTTCCTAATCTAAACTTTCCTGGGACCTCGGTGGAGCAGTGCAAATACGCGCTATCAGTCGAGGTCACAGTGAAATTCGGCCGATCGGCTGCGTGTTTGAACCCTGGCTGAGGCGACCGCATTTCGCTTAGTTAAGTTTAGGGAAACAAAATATGTGTTAAAAAGAAGAAGAATTTTAATTAGTGAAAGCAAGAGGAATACAGCTGAACACGAAGAAACAAATAGAAGAGTGAGAAGGATGGCTAAAAAGACATAAGAAAGTATAAAACCAAACTAGCCAAAGAATACTTAAAGAAACCAAAGGTATGAAAATCTTTCGGGGGCGAACCAATACCAGAAAAGAAGTAGTTATGCTAACAAACAAAACAAACAAAGACGGTGTCCTAATAACGAACAGAAATGAAATTTTAAATGTGGTGACACAATTTAATGAAGACTTGTACAATTCAAAAGTGGCAAGTGATGTCGAACCTGAAGCACAGAAAAGGAAGTTAATAAATGTGTACTCGGAAGACATACCATCTATAAGTCAAGAAGACATCGAATCCGCCTTAAAACAAATAAAAAATGGGAAGTCTCCAGGAGAGGACGAAATTGCAGGTGAAATGTTAAAAGAAGGTGGTGAAGTCCTAATAGCAAAACTAGCGAAATTAGTCAATAGATGCCTACATCCCTACCGCCTGGGCAAATTTCAAAGTAGTCCTAATATTTAAAAAGGGCAATAAAGCCAACCTCGAGAACTATCGGCGATAAGCCTGCTATCCCAGATCTACAAATTGTTTTCTAGAGTTATTATAAATCGACTAACTAAGAAGCTCGACTTCTACCAAACGAAAGAGCAAGCAGGGTTCAGGAAAAATTTCAGTACGACAGAACACTTAGAAACAATGAAAACCCTAGTAGAAAAGGTAACTGAGTACAACATGCTGGTCTGGATAGCTTTCGTTGACTATAGAAAGGCCTTCGACACAGTGAAAATGTAGGCGATACTTAAAAACGACAGATTAGATTACAGATATTCAAACTTATCAAACAAATATACAAACAAGCTACATTACAAGTAGAACTTCATGAGTACACCACCAAGATTATAATAAAGAGGGGAGTGCGACAAGGCTATAATATGTCGCCCAAGCTATTTACACTGTGTTGGAAGATGCCTTCAAACGTATAGATTGGAGAAACAGGGGGTTAAACATCGCAGGAGAACCGAAGATTTGCCGATGACACTGTGATCATAGCGAAGTCAAAAGAAGAACTGACAAGTATGCTGAAGGATGTTCGTACAGCTTCAGAAAGAGTCTTAGAAATAAACTTCCATAAAACAAAACACATGACAAATGTAGAAGAAAATGAAAACGATGATGAGGCAATCAAAACTGGCAACGACCAAATAGAAAGAGAATCCAACTGCGTATAGCTTGGACAAACAATAACAATTGGAAAGGAAAACCAAGAACTAGAAATTGACAGAAGCATACTACAAGTCTGGGCAGCGTATGGAAAATTGATGATGAAAATGCCCATATCACTAAAATCTGAACTACATAACCAGTGCATCCTGCCGGTGGTGACGTGCGGAGCTGAAACCTGGGTCCGCACAAGAACAATAATCAGCAAGCTACAAGTCCTTCAAATAGCTATAGAAATGAAGAATACTCGGAATCACTTTAAAATATCATAATACAAAAGTAGAGGACGTCATTAGGACAGCATCATTGAGGTGGGAATGGGCAGGACATGTGGCCAGAGGAGTAGATAAGTGGAGGGGGAAACTGATTAGATGGAAACCATGGGGCGAAAGGCGAAAAGTAGGTAGAACTCAGATGAGATGGAGCGACGACGTCAGAAAAGTAGAAGGATTAAACTGGTATGAAGTCGCGCAAAACTGTGAAAATTGGAAAAACATGAGGAAGGCATATATCCAGAGCATAGAAAAAGGTTAAACTCAGAAGAAGAAGAAGAAGAAGAGAAGTTTAGCGTGCATGTTGCATGAATGGTTAGTAGGTAAGGGACGCCCACACCCCCCTGAAGTAATGCGAAAGCGCTTCCGCGGGGGGGGGGGGTAGTATGAATAAATGAAACAAGTCTAAACTTTCCTATTATTCCTGTTACTGAGCCTGCTCCTATTTTGCTGTTTTCATCAGTTGTAGCAAATCTCTATAAAATTTTTCAATTTCTTTTATTGGCTTTTACGTAGTACGGAAGTATACCTGAATTATGCGAGGCAATTTGTTTCTAATGAAGTCATCTATTTCGGGTTAGACCGCCTCCTTGCAGGATTGATTGATGCCGACGACGTGTCTGTAACCGTTGCATGGACCATTTTGTTTTCATATCGCTACCTGCAACTGTTAGCGAAACGTCAGCACCAAACTGATCTGCTCATAACAAGATTGGCGTAGCATTTTTGGGATATTTCCGGACCTTAACTGGCTTTGCGATCAATGCGAAAATAAGAAAAATAAAACAGAACTTTTGGGAAACATATACAAAGAACTTAGAAAGAGACTTCTACGGATAACAGAAGCAAATATGGAAAATGTTGCAAAATCAAAACAAGGAAACGAAAGATTATATAACTCCAAACAAGAAAATCAGCGAAGAAGAATGGATCAATCACTTTACTAGACTGTATTATACTAACAAGGCACAAAATCGTAAAGGTATGCATCAAATATTAACAAGAGTGGAAGCAAATAAAGAAGAAATACTAGATTCTATCCAAAACCTAAAAAATAGGATGTCCCCTGGAGTAGACAACATTACAAACGAAATGATAAAATATGGAGGCAATGATCTAAAAAATAAAGTAGTATACCTAATCCAACAAATCTTTAATGAAGCACAGGTCCCCAATGAATGGAAGACAAGTATTGTGATTCCAGTCTTCAAGAAAGGAGATAAACAAAATCCAAACAATTATAGAGGAATTAACCTTCCGAGCAGCATGTTAAAACTAACAACTACAGTCTTAGCCCAGAAATTGGCACAGCTTATCCCATTGTGTGATGAACAGCAGGGATTCAGAAGAGGTCGTTCTTGCTCTGATGCTTTGTTCATTATTAGACATATCATTGAGAAATCTTTGGAATTCAACAGACCTGTTTTCTTGTGTAGACATTGAGAAAGCGTTCGACGACATACAATTAGAGGACTTACTAGATCTCTTGGATAAAAACAACGTACCGGACAATCTGTACTGCTTAATAAAATACATATATACAGAAAATAAGACAAGAGTAAAAGTTAACAACACACTAACCAACATAATACAAGTGAACAAGGGAATTCGCCAAGGAGACTCGCTGAGTCCTTTACTATTTAATATTGTAATGAATGAAATCATTAAAGATGTAAGAAACAAGAAGCCTTAACTTTTTGAGGGATCAGTTTACGGTAAGATCAAGTGGAGGAAATCTATCAGATGAAGGATGTGGAAGTCACATTCTAGATGCTGAAGATACCCAACATTCCAACGAAATAGAAAACATAAATACGCAAGAAGATGATGCGTGTGTCCAAAATTATGAGCTAAATTCTGCAAAAGAAAGAAATACTCAATCAGATACACGAACATGCACCCCTAGTTCTACATCACGTTCTGGAGATGTAAGAAACAAGAAGGGCTATAGAATGGGACCTAATAATTTTAATATAATCTGCTTTGCTGATGACGCTGTCGTGTTAGCAGAAACTGAAGACGATTTACAAAAGCTATTGCACCAGTTCCACGTTAGTTGCCAGAGATTCAGTTAAAAATTGCAACCAATAAAACAAAGGTGATGGTAGTGAATAAGGACCCTGTACGATGCAAATTAGAGAGGGTGAACTAGTACAACAAGTAATGGAATTTAATTACTTAGGAGTCAACATAACCAGCACAGGTAACATAAAAACAGAAGTTATGTACCAAGCGAATAAAGCCGCGTAAATTTCTGGATACTTAAACAGTAGTATATGGTACAACAAGTTCTTGAGGCGGGAACCTAAAGTTAGAATATATAAAAGCATCGTAAGACCTATATTGACGTACGACATAGAAGCTAGGGCAGATACTTCAAAAACGAAACAAATTCTTGAGACAACGGAAATGAAGACCCTACGTAAAATAACTGGAAACACGAGGCTTGACAGGGTAAGGAATGAGCACATAAGACAAGAATGCCAAATCCAGAAAATCGGGGATTGGATTACAAAACGGCGACAAGAATGGAATAGCCATGTGTCCAGAATGCAGGATGATCGCCTAGTGAAGAAAGCCAGGAACACGCCACCAAGAGGGAGACGAAGCATAGGGAGACCGCGTAAAAGATCGAGCGCCTCCTAGACCGGTAACAACAGGCCTTTGGCCTAACAACAGGTAGAAGAAGAAGAAGAACTGGCTTTGCTATTCTTGATCATTAGTGAAATGCAAAACCAAGACTATATACTTATTAGCGACTTCTCTACAGCTCTCTTGGCCGTCTGTCGCATCCCGAACGCCACTCCTTTTATCCTGCCACGTATCTTCACTTAAATTTCGTCGTTCTATAACCTTTTTTACTCCGTCCATCCATCCAGTTATGGGTCTTCCCCGTTTTCGTCTTCTATGGGGATCCACTTCCCTGCTTCCTTTGGCAACGCCATTCTTCCATTCTCTTCATATGTCCGTACCAAGACAATTGCTTCTTTTCGATGGTGTCTGCTTCTACGTTCATTCTCTCTCTGATAGTTTCAGTTCTTATTCGGTCTAATAAGGTAGGTCACCCCACAACATCTCCTCCAGTAGTTCTTTTCCACTGCATTTATTCTTGTTTTCATATTTTGGTTTAACGTCCATATCTCAGACGTATATGTTACACAACTTTCTACTAAAGATTTAAACATGTAAGTTTTTGTCTCCTTTCTGATTTCTTTACTCCATAGTAAGGAGTTGAGTTTACTAGTTATGGCTCGCCCTTTTTCCAGTTTTCTACTATATCTCTGTCATATATTCAGTCCTCTGTTATTATTACGCCTAGATATTTATATTCATTTGTACTATTTATTATACCTTTGTGTGTCAACAATCGTTGTCCCTGTCCTTGATTTCCTATTGCCATATATTGAGTCTTTTCCGTATTAATCTCTATACCCCATTTCTCGTACTCCTCCGTAAGTTTTCTTACCATATAAGTCGTATCCTCTATGTCTTCAGCAAGAACAACCTGATCGTCCGCAAATAATAAACTATATATGTTTCTCTCCCCAGTTAAGACACCCATTCTATTATTTTTTGTAATTCAGTGTTTAAGAGCTGAGTTCAGGTACAGTTTACATAAAGTGGGCGAGAGGCAGCAAACTTGTCTTAGGCCTTTAGTGACTTTAAAGTAGTCTGATATTCCTGCTCGAGTTTTCACGGCACTGAGATTTTCCTCGTACAACATCTTCACTGCGTTTATAAACTGCGGATGTATTCCGTTCTCTACCATTGACACCAATAATTTATTAATTGGTACACTATCATAGGCCTTTCTAAGGTCTATGAAATTATCAGTACAAGATTTTCCGGACCTAAATCCGCTTTCTTCTTCAAGATCGTTCATTTGATTTTCACTTCGTCCTCTTAATACCCTGCCATACAGCCTACCCAAGGATGCTATAACGCTCAAACCTCTGTAATTAGAACAGTTTTTCTTACCGCCCTTATTATGTAAAGAAGTGATAAACGCACTCTTCCATTCCGTAGGAATTACTCCTCCTTTCAAACATTTATTGAAAATGTTTGTCACACATTCCAGTACTACATCGGATGAGTGTTTAAGCAGTTCCACGGGTAAACCTCCAGGGTCAGGGGATTTATTATTTTTCATTGCCCTAAGTTCTCGTATCATCTCTTCTATTGTAATTTCTTCGCATCTAGTGTCTACGATTTCTGATTGATAGTTTACGTTTCAAAGTGTGTCCGGTTTTCTGTTAGTAAATTTTTATAATAATCCTTCCAGTTTTGACTAATTACTGAATATAATTTAGGTATGAAGTCATCTCTTCGAGCTTAGACCGGGTCATCGTCGGATTGATTGATAAATGTGGCTGGTAATCGTTATATTAAATTTTTTTGCACGTGACACTGTTAACAATTGTGTACGCCACTGTTCGATTGCATACAAACTGTAAAATTAAATTAGCCGTAACAACGGACACAATTTGGCTTTCAAGGCTTGCGACATGAAGTACCAAATTGAATTCTCTAATTCTGCAATTTGCACTTGATCGACCCTGGACACGATGGGTTGAATAATCGGCAATTACGTTTAAATTAGCCGGGCGACACTAAATTTTCATATTTTCCTGCGGATATCGCGTTACAGTCGAATTTTCCGTCCGTCTAAAAATACAGCCGAGCGGGGCGCGTAATCCAGGTCGAATAAAAAACAAAACGAGTGCTCAGTTCCGAACTCCATTAATAAAACCAGTATGCAAACATGTCCAAAACAAGTACTTGAAAGCTCATTGCCAAAAGCGCAAAACGCTCTGGCTGTAAACCAACGCGAAATAACCGGCGATGAGTGCATTCAGTTGAGTTGTTAGACGCCAAGTTGGGCTTTCCGCGAGTTATCACGAGCACATGCAAATGCTCCCTCATCAGAAAGCCGTAAAAAGCGA
>JABXWE010029071.1:0-13040 GCA_014611495.1 Limonius californicus | reverse complement strand
CCCCCCCCCCCACGAAACTGCTTTCGTATTACTTCAGGAGTATGTAGGCGTCCCTTACACATTACCATTAATGCAATATGCACCTAAAGCTAACTAAGCGAAATGCGGTCGCCTCAGTCGGGATTCGAACACCCCAGTCGATCGGCTGCTCCACTCGAGTGGCAGCGCGTATTCGCACTGCTCCACCGGGGTCCCTATACAAAAATGTTTCTGTAAAATCCTAACTGAACCAAAATATACGACTGTGGGCTTATATAACCGTAGGCTAATGCCTACATCATATTTGCTATTTTCTCTGTAAATTATCAGTAAGCTGTTTAGAGATGTTACATGTGTATTTTGATTATTCTTTACGTTTAATGGCATGCATTGTATAACATCAGATGTTTTCTTTCCTGCTGTTTCTGGTTCTTTTTATGCATTCCTCTGAATCACACTTTTATGGATTCGCTGGATTAGTCTCACCTTTTTGCCGATTATTGTGGTTGTTATTTAAATATTTAAATCATTTTCTTAACTAGTGCACTCGATTTTAAGGAATTAACATGATGTTACTTTGCAGCTATATTAAAAAATATAAAACATGGGTAAATTTATATTTTTTATTACAGTGCGAAAAATAAAGATTTTTTTAGTCCTTATTAAGTCAAGTCTTAATTTTTTTTTGTTAATATAGTATAGAAATTTTTTGGGTCTTGGTGATGATTATCTAATCTAGTGCATGCTCTGGCGTTCTGGCTCAGGATCGTATTGAAGCATTCATAACTCATCAGCAGTGACAATGTAGTTAAGAAAATTTGTGTTGTGGCGACAAGTCTAAACCAAGTCTGCACATCATGCAAGACTTTCCTATTTTTGCTCATTCATAAGATTATGTGGTGGGACTTTGCACAATTCTTTCTTTTTCCCAAATCTTTATATGACATGTGTCGTCTTCTTGTTGATATGTAGTTGATCTGACATCAGTGGGAGGGTCAGTCGGATATCTTTTGGGGCAATTTCACAAATTTCAACCAAACCTGCTTTTTGAAAAATCGCCGAAAATAGCCCGACTAAAACTTTTATCACCGTATACTGTTTTCAACATTCACATATGTTTCTGTTGGAGGTTTTCCTAATTTAAAGTAACATTTAAAAAAAAAATATATATATATATATATATATATATATATTGTTGTGATATCGTATTGGGGTGTGAAGGTGCTTCAATATTTTATTTTTGTTCAATAAATTTTATACTGATGATAATAAACCAGGGATGATGTGTGATTTGGAGCTTTCTATAATCTGTTTCTTTTTCGGCTTAAATCTATTCTAAAACATATTTTAGATCATTTATTTATTTTCTTTGGAGTAGAAAGGAATGTTCAGTAATTCTTATCCATTACATGCGTTGTTCCGATGGTTGTTGATATCATGTAATTTATTTATACATAGGAGGTTGTGTTTTAAAAATTTTGATCGTGATTGGTAATAGGGAAAAATAAAAATTTTTTGATTAATTACGAAAAATATTAGAAAAACGAAAGGTGTGTCAATTTTATGTTCTTTGGGATAAAAAGTCGAGATTATTATTTCTTGAGTTACGAGAAAAATTTTGTAAATTATGAGGGGTGTTTCTGGAGATAGTTGTTACAGAATTTTGTTACTTCAAATATTGTAAAGGGTCTTGTCAAAGCTGGTGAATAAATTTCTAAAGAGCAAGAGTAATATTTTTTTTAATTTGTTCTTAAACAAGAATAATAACTGAAAGTTTTACTACAATTTACTTCCAGGAGAAGTTGGAGAAGTTATTTGAGCCGAGGTGGAAGTTCCAGGGCGAAAGACAGAAGCACCATGTGCCAGCTAGCGTGTTGCGCAGAAATTAACAACTGTTCTATCTTTCCTTGAACACCCTTTGTTGATAAAACAGTAAACTATTGCATGCTGCTTTACTTTTGGTTTAATTTGACATGAGTCTAGTGCTGCAACGTCAGTCCGGGAATTAAAATACATGTATTTATTAAGAAACAAATATATTGTGTTCCAGAGTAAAAATATCTTTAGCAACCGAACTATACTTTGATAAGTATCAAACAAATTTAGTAGGAATTATGAACTGTATGGTTTACATACCGACACACGTTAAACTTTCCACGACCTACATTTTTCGAAAATTGTTCTAATTATATATTATATTACTGAAATACTTTGCCAGAATTTTTACTTTAAGATCAAATAATTCCTATGATTTTGTAACACTATAAGAAACTGCTCTCCAGTGACTAATTAAATTTCGGACAAGACACGCTTACATCTGCCGTTCTGAAATCGCGATGTTGTCTAAGTGGTTCTTATTTATAATAATAAGTGGGGTTGAAGAAATAATGAGCCGCATTCCCGCAGGCGAAATGACTGGCTTAATCCGTCCCAATCCAAGCCGCAAGCTATAAGCCTAATGAAGCTGACGTTTTGTTTAATTAGTCTTTGGATGAGCGATGCTTTCCCAAACTGTGCCCACCGCTAGGCCTGCCCTTCGGTTGCTATCACATCAAATTACGGACCTCGAAAACAACAACCGAATTATTTAACGAGTATCGACAACCCTATAATGGAAACTGCGAGTCTCGAGTTTAAAACTGCGTTCATTGTAAACCCAAACAAGGTATCGATTACAGAAATGTTCTGCTATTATTTTGCATTATATTCAGGTATAGTTTCGGGGAGTATCTATAAAATGGAAGCATTTCAAAATAATTCTGTAGAGTTGCAGTTTTAGAACAATACGCCAGTAAGTTATACTCCCAAATCTATTAGACAGTTGCGTAATCTTAGAAGTTAATGTAAGAGTATATTGGTTTGCAAATTATTATATTATCTGTTGTTGAAAGTAATCTTCTACAGACGAATATTATTACCACACCCTGTAATAAAATAACCTTTAACGGTTATACTTAGAAGATATATTATATAGTTCAGAATACAAAAAAGAATTGTTACCGGAAATGTTTTTGTCCGGGGTTACAATGTTTGGAAGTGGATACACTTCCATACCTAATTTTATTTTGTGTTGGTGTGGTCACTGTTTCTGCCCGTTTATATATTTTTTGTATTTACTTATTGTTGCTTAACAAAAGAGGTTACTTCTATAGCAGCTATTGATTTTTCTATAGGGGCCTCGGTGGAGTAGGGCGGAAACGCGCTGCCATCGAGGTCACAGCGAAATGTGGCCGATCGGCTAGAGTGTTCGAATCCCGACTGGGGTGACCGCATTTCGCTTAGTTAAGTTTAGGGTGAATGGTGCATGAATGGTTAGTGTGTAAGGGACCCCCGCACCCCCCTGAAGTAATGCGAATGCGGTGGGGGGTGAACGATAGTATGAATGAATGAGAAAAAAATGTGATTTTTTTATCCTAGTATTAAAAAATTAAAAGAACTTATTTCTCTGCCTCGTTAAATACAAGCGTTTTCACGCGAATTTTTTTAATATCAGTTTTTTCGAATAAAATAATAATTCACACTAGCAAAACGCGTAGGCTGCTTCTATGCTATCTTTGTTTAAAATAACGTGCGATTTTTAAATTGTACGTCAAAGTCGACGCTGAAAAGTACTTTGTAAACATATCACCAAACGTACTTAACCCTATTTTTATAAACAGAAACAAGAAAGCATTCATGTTCAAATATTAATATCTAAATTGTAATTAATTGCAATAAACAAAAAAATTATATTAAATAGTCGAAATGTTCACCGTCTTTACGCAGGTACTCTCCGAACTCTTCGCACAATCCCATTGCTGACATTTATTAACATATACCGATAGTTATTAATTTCATTATTTGTTTCCAGTATGCTGAAATTCATTCAGGTCATGTATTGGCTGCTGGAAAATGGTGTTCTTTAAGTATGGTCACAGAACGAAATCGCATGGCGCGAGATCACAGAATCTGGCAGGATTAGGTCTCGGTGTGTTTCGACTAATAAACGGCCTGTCGAAAAATTCTCGTTTCATATTTAAGGTATTATGTGTTGTGTATACAGTGGCCCCGTCTTGTTGGAAAGAACTAAATCTGAGTGCATAGTCATGAAGCTCCTTAAAATCTCTGCTGGATAACTTCCTGCAGTCAAAGTGCTTGAAAAAAATCATCGTTGATTTTTCAACAGATAAACTCTTTTGTCTAACTTGCACCTTAAAAAACTATGGTCCAACTATTCTACGCCTTCAAATAGCCGCGCACACTCCCATTTTTTGAGGATCAAAAGGTTTCTCTAACATAAAATTAAGCTTCTCTGAACTCAATAAACGCATGTTTTGCGAATTAATGTACCTACCTAAATAAAACCAGGCCAGGTGAAAAAAATTTTCTCCAATAAGTCGTCGGAACTATTGAAAATATTCGACACGCTGAGGATAATCAGCTTCGTCTAGTTGTTGTACAGACTGCAAATTTATGGATATCTTTCTTTAATATTTTGTGGTCCGACAGGCATCTTCCATAATCTATCGACAATTTTCAATTATTTCTGCTGTTCTTCCATGCTAAACTCTTCAAAACAATCATGAATTAAGTACTGCCAAACTCCATCAACTCGACGGCCGTTACAAAAATAGGATTCAATTATAAAAATGTTATGTTCTTGTAGCAAAACCATTTCATTTATAGAGGTTACGTTACCAAACACAAACAATTGACAGGTAGAGATTACAGACAGGAAAATTGATGTTCTGTAAAGAAAGATTCTGTTTTAGGTTTTAATGGAATACACAATTTAGTCTTGAAAAAGACTGATTTTTCAAACTACAAGCTAATAATCCACAAAAAGTTAAGAAATCTAAAATACAAAAAGTGAGGTTAGATGGAAACAGCTGATGTGTGGTACGTTCACAATGACCTTTTCAGCGCCGACTTTGAAGCGAAATTAAAAAAAAACACACGTTAATAAAAATGAGTCTATATAATATTTTGTATATTTTTGCATTCGGGTTTATTTTAATTGAGGTTATTTTTTCAATTTATGTACTGCTTTATAATTTTATTAAAACATGCTGTACAATATTATGTTTTTGATTATATGTTTTCTTTTGTGGAAAGATCATGTGACTGTTCAAGAGATCATTTTAAAGGATAGACAATCATGACTGCCATTGTATCATCTTTGTTCTGAATAGAGTGCGAAAAATAGCCTCCATGAAAATATTCAGTGCTAGGTTGCGAAAAGCTCAATTTCTTCTACTTTTGCTTCTTCTTTATTTATAGGTTGTAGTACTGTTTTATTTTTCAAAGGCAGTTTGAAGGATAGAATAATAGTGCTTGGTTTGAATATGGTGATAGCAAGGACATTTATACAAATATGTACGTGTTAGTGAGGAGAAAGTGCGATACAAGAAATGAAATACCCATGTGGGTATTATTAAAACATATTTCTCAAGATAATTCAGAAAATATGGTTGAAGAATGAGGTTTGACACCCATGGCGGTAGCAAATTTATATAACAACGTATGAAAGATAATATTTTAACAATTTTCCCTAGTTATGGGGATAGAAAATTTTTCGAATAACGAATTTTAGGAAGAATGATTAGACAAATAATTTCTTTTGGTATAGTGCGTAAAATAACTGTTAATATACAAATCTTTCCGTTTTCGAAACTCATATTGCATTATAAACTCTAAATATTTAGGGTGGTGGAGAATGCTAGAGATAAGGATGTTAATATCAACAATTCTATGAATGGACCCATTTTAAGAAGTAGATATACTGTTTAAACATTTGCATAATTTCTTTGAATAGGACGTTACGTAGAACTGTTACTGTCAACAGTTTTACAGTAAATGACCATTCCTAATTCTAGCGGCCTCCAATATTTACTGATATTTGTTTTTGTTTGCTATGCAGTGATAATAAGCAAATGATGTGCGGCTGTAGTTAAGACCCTTAATAAATAAATCATCAGTGATCAATTGTAGAATCGGTAAATTTTCCTTTCGACGAATTGCAAGTCGGTGAATTTTCCATGCGACAAAATTACCTGTCGGTGAATTGTTGTCGGTGAACTTTCCGTCGGTGAATTGCAGTCGGTGAACTTTCCGGATACCATAATACGGTGATATAACGAAGAGAAAATGCCTTGGTTACCATTGCATCAGTTATTTTTACTAAAGGTTTAAAATTCTATTTTTTCCTAACATTTTGCTTAATATCTACCCATATCCCTTTTCTACCAAACCAAGATATTTAAAGAAAACTTTGAAAATTTTTCATATCACCATAATATTTAGAACACCTGAAAACGTATTTCAGCAACTAAGTTGTCATGTTTAGTAGGAACTGATGTCTAAGGTAACTTTGACTAAAAAGAAGTTCTTCGTTAAGTCAACAATGGAAGTCTAGTGCTAATCTACTATCTGAGTTGCGTATTGGCCAACTATCTAAATTTACGAGATCCCTTATCTTTTTAAATATTAATGCTCTCATAACAATTTAGTTCTTTTGTTAAAGAGACTTCCTTTAACTGTTTTAGAGCTTCTAATTTTATACCATATCCTGTCTCGTAAATGTGGTTGGCAAAACTTGATTTATGAAACCATTGAGTTCTGAAGTAAGCTATATGACATTTAAACCCAATCCCAATATTACGTTTGGTTTGCCCAATATATTTTCGACTACAGTGAGAACAGTCAATTTCGTAAATGCCCAACTTTTCCAAAGTTTGTACTTTATTTCCTTTTAGGGTTTCCTAAGAAATTCCGAATAATGTTGTTTGAATAAAATACAATTTTAGAATTCATTTGTTTCCATACTTTATCAAGGCTTTTGGTTAAAGGATGTAGCGGAATTTTGCTGAAATATCTGGTGGTGCGTTCTTCAAACATATGTAGATATATATTTGGGTGTTCTAAATATTGTGATGGTAAGGGGCTTTTCAAAGTTTTGTGTATTTGAAACACCGTGTCTATTCAATTTTACAAAGTGTCTTAGTCAAATTGTTGCAGGTTCTCTTTCCATTCTGTAATAAGAAAAAATATACTGAGCACATGTGGCAAATAGAAAAGACTATTGCGGACAACAGTAGCAGGAAGGTAGTGAAATCAAAATTATCGACTGGTAAAAGAGAAATCTTTAAACTGTCCGACAACAAAGGCGAAATTACCAACAACAGAGGAAAAATAATGGAGATTGCAAGAAGTTACTATGAAGAACTCTATAAATCAAAAATAGCACGACCCAATCAGGCATTAATCAACAAAACACACAGAGATGCCCCAATAGAAAATGTCGGATCAGAAGAGTTGCCCGACATAATAACAAACGAAATACAACATGCCCCAAAACAACTTAAGAATAGACGATCACCAGGAGAAGACGGTATTATCCCAGAAATGCTAAAAGCTTGTGGCACTAAAGCACATGAAATAATAACTTTGCTATTTAATAAATGCCTACACGAAGCAGATATACCAGACGACTGGAATAATGCTATAATCATCCTATTACACAAAAAAGGGGATATTAAAAACTGGAAAATTACAGACCTATCAGTCTTCTCTCACACCTTTACAAACTCTTCACAAGAGTAATACTAAATAGGATGACAAATAAACTAGACTGCTATCAACCACCAGAGCAGGCCGGCTTTAGATCAGGATACAGTACAAACGATCACCTTCAAACCCTCAAAACACTTATAGAAAAGTGCAACGAGTACAACAAACCCATAGTTATAACATTTGTGGACTACGAAAAAGCCTTCGATTCAATCGAAACATGGGCAATCACCAACGCCCTCAAAGACTGCAGAATAGACGAGAGATATATCCAACTTCTCAAGAACATACAAAAGAAGGCGACCTCTTGCATCCGCTTACACAATAATACTCAAAAGTTCAAGATCGAAAGAGGAGTAAGGCAGGGAGATCCTATCTCCCCAAAACTATTTACGCTGACACTGGAAAACATCTTTCGAGAATTGAGGCGGGAGGACAAAGGGATAAATGTGGATGGACAAAAACTGAACAATCTGAGATTCGCCGACGACATAGCTTTAATATCCGAGAATTTAGACGAAATGCTGGAAATGTTAAAACAACTACAAGATAAGTCATTAGAAGTTGGCTTGAAAATGAACATTAACAAGACAAAAATAATGACCAACTTTCCCACAGAAAATATTCAACTTCCTGTGGCAAAAGTTACAAACTATATATATCTAGGCCACAGGATAGTCCTAGGAAAAGACAACCAAACAACTGAAATAGAAAGAAGAATTACTCAGGCATGGGTTGCATTTGGCAACCTAGACACAACTTTTCGCAGTCGAATACCGAATACCTTAAAGAGAAAAGTTTTCGATCAGTGTGTCCTTCCCGTTTTTACCTATGGAGCTGAGACAATGACGTTGACACAAAAATCTGTTACTAAGTTAAGAGTAGCACAACGAAAAATGGAACGTATAATGCTGGGCATAACCTTGAGGGATCATAAGAAGAATGAATGGATTAGGAATCAGACCAAGGTACAAGATATTATACAAACAATTACATCAATGAAATGGAACTGGGCGGGACATGTTGCACGAATGGAAAATGATAGGTGGACAAAGATAATCATGCAGTGGAGGCCAAGAGCCAACAAAAGACTAAAAGGACGTCCACCAACGAGATGGGCAGACGACCTAAAACGTTATATCGGAAACAACTGGATCGGAGTAGCACAGGAGAGGAAGAGATGGAACAGTTTGAGGGAGGCCTATGTCCTGCAGTGGACAAACATGGACTGATATGATGATGATACTCAGCACATATCATGGACACCTGTAAATCCCAATCGAGTCCATCGCATTAATTAGTGAAGGAATTATAAACTTTTAATAGACAGATCAGCTCATTATCGTATAAAATTTTAATAATGCAGAAAACGTAGAGTCGGGGCTCGAATGAAATACATTAAAAAACGCTTAAACACTGAAACGCACCAATATTTTACAAAGAATAAATTAAGGATAAGGTAGTAAATCAAATACAGCAATGGTTTTTAGTAATAAAGAATTGTTTTATAAAAACTTTAAAGTTGTTCTTAAGTAAGGAGAAATCTGAAATATAAATAGTATAAAGCTGCCAAATTAATTGTTATGTATTACACGTTAGCTGTAAAGCCCTGTCCGTTACTGGTTTAGTGATGTATATTGTAGAAAAATGGAACTATCAGGACGTAAACTATACAAAATAATATTATCTTCTTTGAACGCAAAACAATGTCGAAACTGTAGGCGTTACAATTGGGACGCTGCAAACTTAGTAGTAAACAAGACGTTCTAATTAAAACAGTGAAGTGACGCCTGTTTCATTAAATTAAAAGGCTCGATACTAGACTATCTAATAATATTAGGTTATTCGCTGTAATCCAATTCAGAATTAATCTCTAATCAGGATTTCTTAAATCGTTGCCGTACTCACATTAGGAGACAGTAAGGTAAATTCACCAAGTAAATATTGTTTAGGAGTTGTTTTCGCTTATATGCACTTGTTCAATCAAAACACTGCATATCTTAACGAAAGGGATAATGTAATTTCTTTTATTAATTGTCTCTCATTGCGAATAGTACTAGGTGCCGTAATACGAGGGCTGTTCTCTTTCCGCTGAACCCATCTAGTGGGCTGTGATATTTTGAAAGAAATTTTGCTTGACATTGCTTCAGGTAGTTGTTTACAAGTTTAATTGTAATGAAAGTTGTCAAATATACTTGAAGGTTTTTAAAATACATAATTTTAAAGTAACCATTTCCCCCAGAAATCATGGAATTGAATAAAGAGCATTATCGAGCTGTAATTGTTAACAATTTCGTTTGTTTTAAACCGTAAAGAATATTTTGAGGGAATCAATCGAGTGTTTGGTGACAAGTCGTGTTCCGTAGCTACCGTAAAGCGGTGGTACAATGAATTTCAACGTGGTCGACTTTCCCTAAATGACAACTTTCGAGCTCCTAAGCCAAAAACGGCAGTTACCGCAAAGAATATTGGTCTTGTAAGAAGCAACTTTAAAGATTGGTGTAGAAGCAATTGACACCATTTTACACAAACATTTGATGGTACGTAAGTTTTGTGCTCGTTAGATTCTTCACAATTTGACTCCACTTCAAAAACAAAACCGTGTGGAATGGTGCAGATCTACACCAGATCGTTTTGACAATGGATCGTCTCATTTGGTGTACAACATCAATACAGGTGATGAAACGTGGGTATACTGCTATGATCCCGAAAGAAAACAACAGTCGGCAGGTTTGGTCTTTGAGAACGAATCGACTCCAACAAAAGTTGTTCGTGAAAAAAGCCGAAACAAAAAGATGGTCGCCACATTTTTTGGAATTACTGGACCTGTTACCGCTGTAGCACTGGAGGATCGTCGTACTGTTAATGTCGAATGGTATACTACAGTTTGTTTGCCTCAAGTTCTCCAAAATGTTCGCGAAAAACGTCCAAGAGGAAGGATCATCTTGCATCAAGATAACGCTCGGGCGCACACTGCTGCTCAAACGACTAAGTATTTGAAATAACATTGAAATAATGGGTCATTCGTCGTATAGTCCAGACCTAGCATGTAATGATTGCTTTTTATTTCCGCGTGTAAAGAATAAGTTACGGGATTTACGTTTTACAACGGCCGAAGAAGCGGTTGACTCATTTAAGAATGAAATAATCTAACGTGGGAAGATTGGAGAAAATGTTTTGAAGATTGGTTTTCGCGGATGAAAAAATGCATTGACTGGGAGGGGAATACTTTGAAAAATTATAAATAAATTTGTTTTGTCAATATATTGTGTATTGCTTTACTAGGCTCAGCAGAAAGAGAACAGCCCTCGTATAAAGCTCTTGTCCCACTGGAAAATATTTTATAAAAGCTTTCATAAAACCGACTTTTACAGTTTGACAGCATGCAGTTTTATAAATAATATCGTCACGTCAAAATATTGTTATGATGTCTGTATTTTGATGACGCCGCGTAATACAGTAGAATCAGTCCTAAATTTTTTATAAAACTGGACATCTGATAGGATGTTGACGTCCAACCAACTTCAATTTGGAATGCTCACGCAAATACATATTGCTGACAACTGGCTTGAAGCGGTAACTTCACTTTTAACATCGTTTTGAGCAATTTGTATAGTTTTAAAAAAAAAATTACGTGGTAATCTAACATACTTATTCCAAATCCTGCTAATAATTTGTGCATCACATCTGAGTTTTTAATTACTGTTATTGTTGTTATTATTGTTAAAAAATATAGCCACACCTAGTTAACACAAAATTAGACAATAACAACAGGAAGAATAATAATATTGGATCAAACAGGTCTCGGATGTATTACAAGAAGAAGAAGAAAAAGAAGCAGAAGAATGAAATTTCGGAACAAAGGGATGTTACTGGACATCTATATTGCTCTAGTTACCTATATTGAAAATAAAACATACAACGAACACTTGAAAATGTTATGTATCACGCCGAAATACGTGTAAATAGCAGAGAATTAATAAAATCTGTTGAAACTATTAAAAACATTGTTTTGTATATTACTGTTACTAATTGGTAGAACATTTCAAACGCACCGTAGCTGTACGCCCACATTATATAACCCATTATTATGATTAATAACAGAAAGAAAAAAATCTTCAGTTTGAGCAGTTATAACATGTGTGCTGAGAAAAACAAACAACTGAGTTTTAGAAAGGCATTTCTATTTGTTTGATATAGTTCACAATTATGTAATATAGAACAGTATTGTGCATACTTCCTAGGAAAATGCTAAAGTCTCATGATGTCGAAATACTTCTACTTAAAAATTTTACCTTAGTGTAAATAACGTACCTTAGAAAGCGCGCAAAAGTAAAATGCTTGAAGAACGTAGAATACAAATTCTTTATTTTGTACATAAGATGTGAATATACTTTCTTATTGCTTCATATCCCATATTGTATAAATGTATTTGTCAAATTGACAAGAGCTGCTTCTATTCAAACGAAGTGCATATGCATTTTTGCTTAAAGAGGTTGTCAACAAGAAAAACCAACTGGCACAAGGAACAGAAACTCCTAACTTTCTGTGATGTGTCTGTGTATTCAATAAAGTGCACAGTTTGATGTGATGCCTCTGCTCTTGGCACAGCGGGGTTAACAATTTAAAGTTAACGATAAATCCTGAACGATATGCTAGGCTTCTAAAAGAGCAGTTTCCTTCTATTGGAAGTTAAACGAACTGATTTTTCAGAAACATAAATATCATCGTCCTAATTTTTACTTCTAAGCTAATTTTTTTCAAAACTAGTTAAGCATGCCAATAATGTATTTGGTATTGTCATTTTATAAATAATGTTATTGAGTAAATTTTAAAATTGGGTATTTTGGCCATAGCACTTCTATAACCTTAATTTATATGCTTATTTTCGACTAGGTTGTTTCCATGACGAGATATTACAAAAATCGTCTACACAATCTCAGTCAGCTTTGCGTAGGTCCCACCAAAACCAGCCCCATGAGAGGTAGAATATTCAATGGTAACTTCGGGATTGTCTAATATCTATCCAGGATAACAACATAGTCCTTTATATGGATATGAAGCACTACCAACAAGTGCGTCGCTGAAATAGCAGCTTCCAAACCGATAGCACAGGTATTGAGAACAATGCTTAATATTTGTTAGGTTTACACAATACCATTACTGAGCACCTAATCAAATCGCAACATACCTCTCCTAATAAGTTGGAGGCACACAGTACGTTAGTTAGTTATGTAAGCGCGGCACTACTACACAGCTCATTATTTAATTAGGTTTACATAACACCATTACTGAGCACCTAGTTCTAATAAATCACATCACACACCTCTCATAATAAGTTACAGGCACACAGGTAAAGGCGGCACTACTGCTGAGCACACCGCACAATAATGAATTAGGTACACACAGTATATTTACTGAGCACATATATCTAAAAATAAAATAGGAAAACATACGCGCCTCAATAAATGAAGAGAACATAGTCTTCTGTACATTATTAAGCACACAATTCA
>JABXWE010029070.1:0-12383 GCA_014611495.1 Limonius californicus | reverse complement strand
GGACCTACGGCTTTACTTCTTATCCGACAGAAGGCGCATTTTCAGATTTTTCCCCGCTAGAAAAATCTCGCCGACCTCAGCCAGGTTTGAACCCGCGTCTCTCGGATCTAAAGGCAAACGCGCTAACCACTAGACCACCGAGGCCGGCTACTAAGTGTTACAGTTCATATCAGCGTTATTTGTTACTCATATGTGTGACAATTAGACAAAATTCGGTAAATTAGCCGAAAATCAAGAATTTGGGGAAGTAGATGGCAACTGTTTCTTTCGACATGTTTTGTTTGTATGCGTCTGACATTTAAAACGCCAACAAACTTCAAGTATTTTATTTTTATTACGTGCTAAATGTGACTTTAATAATTTTGATATGTACAAAACATCAAAGTGGTGTTCAGAAAATTCAACGCTTTATTCAACAATCATTATAGTACAACCTCGTCACAAACCTTACAACAAAGAAAGTGTGGATAGCATATTTAAATTTCCTACTTACCTGTCAGCAAGAATACAATTACGAATTTCGATTATCAAAAGGATTTTGCGAGGAACTTAGAAGAAAGCAACAATTGGTGGACTTTCGCTGTGAAGTTCCTAATTTCATTTAGTGAATTTTACTACCACCAGAAGAAAATAAGCAAGTGGTTCTATGCGAAAAGGTGTGTCCGTTTCGAGTTTGGAGTTACTGAGGAAGGAAAAAGTAGAGCCAGGCTGATTACTAGTAAGTTTCGATTTGGTGTCACTGTTTACCAACGTTCCCATAGAAGAATCTCGGGACATAATCAAACAAAAATATGATTCACCAGCCCACATAATGGAATTGACGAAACACTGCCTCAAGAACACGTACTTCCTGCACAACAACCAACGGTACAAGCAAATAGAAGGCGCACCAATGGGCTCTCCGCTACCCCCAGTCATAGCGAATCTATTCATGGAAAACCTAGAACAAAAAGCACTAGAAACAGCAGTACACAAACCCATACTCTGGTTACGATATGTGGACGACGCCTTTGTTATTAGGCAACATGGAGAGGCACACCTTAACGACGTCCTCGATCACCTAAATATTCTCCACCCGAAAATCAAATTCACGTTGGAAATGGAATCAGAAATCCAACTACCGTTCCTGAATGTTTTGGTCAAAAAGAAATTGAACGGAAACCTGAGCCACACGGTGTACCGGAAACCTACTCATACAGACCGCTATCTCAACGCGGAGTCACACCACCATCCGGCACAACTTCGATCAGTGGTTGAAACCCTGGTCACCCGTTCTCGAAAACTCGCAGGCCCAGAAAACATAGACCAAGAAATGAAGAAACTTCGAGAAGCCCTACTACAAAATAACTTCACGAATCAAACTATCAATGATACACTTAAACCAAGCCGAGCGAAGCCACAGGATGAAAAAGAAAAACCTACATCCAAGGTCCAGTTGCCATACGTCAAAGGAACAACAGACAGAATCTCTAGAATTCTACGAAGGCACAATGTGGAAACAACATTCACAACAACAGAAAGATCAGCTCCATTCTACGAAACCCCAAATAAGAATACCCCTAAAGAATCAAGGTGTCTGTGAAATTCCTTGCCAGGACTGCGATCAAACATACATAGGTCAAACAAACAGACGAGTCAACGTGAGAAAAGAAGAACACGAAAATGCCGTACGAAAGAACGAGAAGACTTCATCGCTGGCACAACACGTAAGCACATCATCCCTCAAAATTGCTTTCGAAAACACCCAAGTATAATGTTTTATTCTTGCGTATGAAATGATCAATATTTCCATTAAACAATCAAGTGGTTATGGTGTTTGTCTACTGTCTCTCATCAACTTGTTGCTTAGAAACCAAACAATATCTAGTAAACATGAATTAGTTAAGTCGAGATTTTGTTACATTTTGTGAGAGAATTAATGTTTTAAAATGCCTCTAGTAAGACAACGTAGAAAGTTTAACCGCATTTCCGATTTTGATAGAGGTGGAATTATCGGCATGAAAGAAGCTGGACTTTCTTTTCATGAAATTGGTAGAAGGGTTAATTGGGACCACACTACAGTTGCACGAATATGGTCTGCTTGGTCAGAAGTAGACATTCAGCGATATCGTTCAGCTGGTAGACCTCCACGTAACAGCAATGTTCGTGAAGATTGACTTCTTCGAAGAATGGCTACACGAGACCGCTTTCAAGCAACAAGGTCTGTTGCTGTAGACTGCATGCGAGCTCTTCACCGCCGCGTGTCAGTTGCAACAATTTACAGAAAAATCTCTTCTTTTGGACTGCGATCCTACCGTCCATTCCAACGGCTCTCTGTAACTGCCCATCACAAGGCTGTTAGGCTTGCTTGGTGTCAAGAGGGGCAACATTGGAATCAGCAATGGAAAGACATTATCTTCAATGACGAATCAAGATTTTGTTTGTGGGCAAATGACGGCCGTAGGAAGGTACGTCGATATCGAGGAGAAAGACGAAATCTAGAGTTTGTTGAAAGACGCCATACAGCGTTAATACCTGGAGTTATGGTGTGGGGTGCAATTTGTTTCGGTAGAAGATCACCCCTGGTGTTCCTCCCAGGCACTTTAAATGCTCATCGCTAAATTCATAATGTCCTGGAACCGGTGTTAGTACCATTCATGCAGGCCTTGCCAAACAGTATTTTCCAACAGGAAAATGCACGTTAACACATTGCAAACATTACCAGAACGTACCTCCAACAAGCGCAATTGCAAATGTTGCCCTGGCCTGCACGATCACCGGACTTATCGCCGATCGAACATCTTTGGGACATGATGGGCCGGCGACTAAGATTATTGCCAAGAGCTCCTAACAACTTAGACGAGCTGAGACACCAACTTGAGGTTATATGGAACGAGATACCCCAGGATAACATCGACCACTTGATAGAAAGCATGCCACGACGAGTAAATGCTTGCATTGCCGTTCATCGCGATGTTACACATTATTAATTTTGCTTTCATTGTTGTTATTGTTTTCTTATAATTGTTAATCAAAGCAAAATTTCAAACCCGTAGCTTTATTTTAATGGGTGGTGCATTTCATACGAAACGTAGTGTATTTAAAATGATGCGTTTGAAAACTACGTTTGTGTTAATTATTTTCGACATAACACACCGTAAAGTTAAGCTTTATTTACGATGTTTATAATATCTAATCAAAATCTGTAAGAAAAAGCAAGTAGACCATAATTTACATATTTTTGTACTTGCATTTCAAATCGCAGTTTCTGTGAAAATTAATCGTAAAATGAATAATATACAAAATGAGATACAAAGTGCACTTCCATTATGCGAATTATTCGTGTAAGTGTAAGAAGAAATAAAGAGTGTAAAAAGGCCATTATCTTAATCCCAAATGATGTACATGAATACTGCGGTAAAAGGTTTCATTTGTCCTTCTCTTAGAAAAGCTGACAAATTATTTATATTTGTGATTTTGTGGTTATTATTTGAATAATCACAATTTTTCAGTTGTAATTGGAATTACCCACTACTGGAGAGGACGAAGTTTAAGAACAAAAGAAGTAAACATGTCGAAGATACAGCGACTTCTATTTGCAAAAATTGTTAATCTGGCCTTTAAAAATTAATTACAAATCAAGGCAAAAAATATAAATAATTCTAATATGTTAGATCCTGCCCTCCCACTAAAATTTATGTGCATTCAAACAGATATTTAAAATAACTATAAATAAGGACAAAATCACAAATAAACCCATTTCTTCTATTTAAAGTCATAAATTATTTTCAAATTATATTTTTGTTAATAATTAATAATAATAACTGAATATTTTCCAAAATTTGCACCTGCAACAGTTTTCCATGCATTTAAATTTTTGACGATAACCTCTTTTAAAAGGGTGCAACTATTTTGTATCAATAGACGGTAAGGTAAATTTATAGCGCAAGAAAGAAGTAACTATGAAAATAAAATAACAAAATTTATCGCAAATTAAAGCATAGTGTTAGAGGACAATCGAGCCTTTTCGACGACCCGTAAACAAGCGCATGGAAAAGGCCTATAGCTTAGCTCAGAGGAGTAGGGGGAGTTCGTGAAAATCGCTTATGGGAAAAATCTTTAGTTGTGTACAGGGCGAATCAAAATAAGTGGGCGCCACCTTCCAAAAAATCCAGCTGGTTGTAGGTCCTCGTGGAAGGCCGAGAAGCCAGCAGCTTACGAAAACGGAACTTACCGTGTTTGTGCCTCCTCCTATATATATTTATTTGGAGCTTGCAAAATTTTTACATAAACAAATACAAAGTACACAAAAATTAAAGAGGCAGTAACTTTTAAAACACATATAGGTAATGAAATTATTGGCAACGACGGTACAGCAAAAATAACAAACAAAAGTGATTTGATAATTCTAAAATTAAAACAGCATAATTTGAACGTTCAAACAAAAGGGAACTTGCTGCCCATGGCCCACGGTATTTAAAATCTATTAATTCTGCGTGGTCAGTGGCGTAGAGTTTACAGGAAAACATAGCATGAACAAAATTCCTTTTTACAAATATTTCGTGCAAATAAAAAAGATTTTCGACTGAAGATCGCTTTTTTTTGGTTTAACAAGACAAAGTTTGATTCCGCCAAATTTTGCAAGTCGCACGCAAGTTTCGTTTCACCACACACAAAAACTGATTTGTTTTACCTTAACTTTTGCTGCGAGGCAGGCACAAATCAAGGGTTGATTTCCAATTGCAGGTTCCGACGGGAAAGGAGTGAGTGTTTTTCCCACTCCGGGGAAAAAAATGTAGAAGGAGACCAGGGGGGGACGAAGCGTGGGCTGATGCGCTCCTGGGGAAGCAGATTATTCCCAACAATCACTTTCACGGGATCCAACGTTTTTTATCCGATTAAATCGAGAAGAGAAACAATCACACTTGATTGTTCTGTACTTAAGCTACACTGTTAACACTGATGTAGATCCGACTTAACTTTGTTGAAAAGATACTAATTGCCTAAAGCAATATTCGGTACGATATTTGGTTTAACACGTGCCGCAAAAAAAACCCACTGTACATGAAGATGCGTCTCCAACCCTAGCTCGCTGCCCACTCGATATATTTACGGTCCTTCCCTTCAGATGCAATTTTGGGAAGACACCGGAGTCACGAAAGGTGGAAGATTGACTGGCATCAAAATGTAACGGGATTTGCATTCTCGAAAACCATTGCACCACATTTCGAAATCTTACGGATAAGTTCTAGAAGGAATTTCTAACACGTGAATTCTCGGAAGCGTCGAGGTCGAGCGCGGAAAAAACAAGAGTCTGCAATTTTGACACAAAGGAAACTATTAACACATCTCAAAATTCGAAAGACACAACAAAATACCGAAATGGTAACCCAAAATAAGACTACAATTAAAATAACGATATTAATTGTAACAAAGCGGCAAACAAATTACGGAATTAATTCAAGTGTAGCGGCAAATTTGAAAACAACATAACAATAGTTCAGCAAAATTCATGAAATAAGTATATGAACATAAAAGGAGCTCAAAAATAGAAGAATAGCAAAATAATACACAATACGTTATTTCAAATGGTTGCCTTCATAATTATTGAGATTTAAGTCATGAGAATTTTTTTGTGGAACTGCGTGGAGTAGTTTCCGTATTATACGAATATATGGTATACGCTAAAGACGGCGCCTCAAAGAGTCTTCAAAAATAGCGCCATCAAAATTAGCGCCGAATAAACACATCGCTGCCAAAAATAGCGTCCACCAAATATAGTGCCGGGATAATAATATCGGCGACATTTTTTTGATAGGCGCTATTTGGGTTTAGCTATTTTGACTGCTATTCGCAAAAATATAGAGTAGAACAAAGTGATAGCCACCAAATACAAATAAGTACAGAATATCGTTAAAAACGTGATGTAACTTGTCATAGTTGCAAAAAAAATATCATACTAGGTGCGTCCCAAAGTCACATCAGCAATATGTGCCTGAATTGGAAGATGATGACCCTTTATGTGTCACAAATGCTACAAAGAAGACAAACGTGATGAAAGCGCTTGTGAATTTAACTTGGAAGATAAAGAATATGAACATAACGACCAAGGATATAATAAAAAAGAGAAAGATTGTAACACTTAACCTGAAGATAAACAGGATGATGTGTAAATATAGTATCAGTTTTACATAGACAATAAGGACAAATAATAAATATTAAATATGCAAATGTATGCCATTTTAGTTCTAATACCTACAATAATTACTAGTTCTACAGTTTTGTTCCTTTTTTAAGATATTAAATAAATGTTTACAATAGCTAATGAGCCATTTCATTGATTAGCTGGACAGCTTAATCCAATTCGAATGGCCAATAACTATAAAAATTACGTCCAATTACTGTGAAAAGTGGCCAATAACTATATATTTTCGTAGTCTTGCTTTAAGGCAAGCGCATTATTCTTTCATTTACAAAGATTGCGACATATTAATTTTATCTGGAAAGAAGATAAAATAGGCTTTACGATAATATATAATATAGTAAATTGTTATAGAAACTAAACATACTACACATTTTAAACTAAAATTTCTTTAAGGGACCGAAAACTGTACCGTTTACCCTACGTAACAACGAAAAAGTGCAGCTCTCGAGTTCAAAGCGGAATTAAGAAAATATTCATAATGTTAGCACCTACGACTGCGCTACAGCTGACCTTGGAACTTGTCAGCTCATAATAGTATATATAAGCTAATGTTATCTACACAAAACCCACGTTTTTATCGTGATGAAGCACACCACTCGGAAATAATAGGTGTATGGATAGGTTTGAGTCGAAGACTATTAGTTGACTCAATGTTTTTCAACGACACATTTACTGCATATAGAATATAGATATCGCGAAATAGTTCTTTAAGTTTTCATCAACGCTTTACATGACGATGACATGCAAAATGGATTTTCCAACAGGATGGAGCTACAGCTTATGCAGCTCGTGAAATTTCTGCGTACATGCATATAGGTAAGTGACACTCGTTTAATAGATTGGCCAGCACGCATGTGTTATTTAACACCAAAAGATTTTTTCGTTTGGTTATACACAAAACAATCAATGTCTAAAATTTAGGTAAATAACGTTACTTACCCAAGGAATTAGGGCAATGTGTGAGGTGCTACACAGCAGGCCAGAACTTTTGCGAACTGCGGTTGACAGGGTGAATCGAAAAGTACGCAACAGGAATTCAGAAGGCCGATTAGCATTTTATTCACCTTTTATAATATTCCCTTCTTACTATTTACAAATTAATGTTATTTTAACCGTTACTAAAGTAAATTGCTTTTTCTTTGTTTGATTTGACAGCTAACCGTATACAGGGTGTCCCAAAACGCAACGGTAATATTTCAAGGATGAATTCCGGAACTTATTTACAGTTGAAAAGTCCACATCAACATATCCTAAACGTAACCGTCAAGGAGTGATTGCATATTTCATAATTTATGTGACTAAAATTTTAGTTCTGCGAATTTTATGAAATAAATCTTTTTTTAATAAATTTTTATTATATTATTTACCAGAAATGTTCAAAATTATCTCCATTGTGTTCGATACACAAAGCCGCACGTCGCAGGATAGATCGCTGCGTTCTTAATATGGTTGCTGGGTTATTCCTAATAATATCGACAGCCTGCTGTATTCTTTACCGTACTTCTTCTACCGTGTGCACTTCAGTTGCATAAACAATCTGTTTCATGTAACCCCAAAGATAAAAATCTAATGGAGTCAGGTATGACGAACGCGGAGGCCATACTACGGGTCCTCCTACTCTAATCTTTCTTCCTGGAAACTGTGCGTTAAGCCAAGCTCTACCACTAAGACACTGATGTGCTAGAGTTGCCCATCATGTTGATACTACATTAGATTTTGATTATTTTGTACCCAATTACAAAATTCTAAACGAGCTTCAAAATCATTACCTATAGCTTGAACTCTTTGATAATGATATGGATGTAATGGAACACTTCTTATTATTCTCCAAACGTGGTTTGTACATATTTCAGTAAGTAATGCAATTCTTCACACACTTAAAGAAGGATCTTCTTGTAATAAATCAAGAACTTGTTCATCATCGTTTATGGGTCTACGGACAACTCCTTGGTCGACCGCATGTCTTGCATTGAAAGTACCATGTTCCCTCATCTGACTATGTGAATTAAAGAAAACGGCACGCGTAGGCGGTCTTCTATTGGAATATCTTCTACGACATTCTTGTTGTGCTGCTGAAGCATTTCCATCAGATAGACCGTGAACATAATGAATATCTGCATATTCTTCATTTGAATATAACACTGGCATTGTGAATCACTTCTGAATGACGATGGGAATAACGAGACAAAGAAGAAGCCAATAACTTCAGTATCACAGTAATAAACCGACAAGTCACAAACAATAACTTGTAAAAACGATGTTCAAATGACACGATCATGGCAATTAGATTAATATTTCAGAAATCCGTTGAACTAAAATTTTAACCACATAAAGTATGAAATAAACAATAACTCGTTAAAGGTTACCTTTAGGACATATGTTTATATGGACTTTTCGACTATAAATAAGTTCCTGGAATTCATCCCTGAAATATTGCCGCTACGGCACACTCTAGATAGTTGTTGAAATTGGCATTTGTTTATAGTTCAATCACGGGTAAGAAAAAAAATTTTCGTAGTTGTATAAATAATATGACAACCAGTTTACATTCTGCACAGATTAAAGCAACAGATTTCGTAAACAAGTGAGGTGTATTATAAGAGTAAAAAAGATAAAATTGGTAAACTACCGACCTTGGCTAGAAGAACCGGCTGATCGGGTACTGACGCTTCCGCCTGTTTCAACCCATTTGCCTCCCGTGCACCAGTGCTATTGTCAAAAAACGTCTCTTGTGCATATACATATACCTATTTAAGCCAAAGCTTTTAGTAGTGTGTTTTTGTGTAAAGTGCATTAAAATGGTAATTCGGCCGCTAAATAAGGAACTTAAAAAAAAAGCTGAATGTGAACTAAACGAAGATTCTGGCAGAATAGAGGAAGACTTGGAGCACATTCGAAAATGGGCGCAGAAAGAATCCCACCTAACTATTAGAACAGGTAATAAAATTATTCACTTAATAAAACTAAAGTGAAGAACCATATTGTGTTTAATAGAATACTGCCCGATCTCAGAGAGATATGTATTGAAAAAAAATTCATAAAGTAAGGCCCATTCTTCGTTTGAGTTTAAATACATTTAAATTTCAAATTTTGTGAAAAACATCGTACTAGTTTTTTAATATTGAAATGTCTTTTCCTGGCAAGAAGCAAAACTGCAAGGCTGGTTCTAGGTAATTTGACCAAAAGTGGTTTTCCCTGATATAATTTATGGGCGTTCAGTTTCTCAGTAATTATTTTCCGGGGTTACTTTGTGAATTATTAAGAATGTCATATCCCATAACTCAAGTACACAGTGCGGTCGTAAAATGTTCTCCCCGCCCTACTAAATTTTGAACGACTTGATGTGTCTTCACAAAATATTGTATGCTTTAATGGGAGGCTAAATACAACTTTTTAGCTCATATTTGAATTTTATAACTTTTAAAATAGCGGCTAGGCGCCATTTTGAAATATTTATTAAATAAAAATGGGGGTCGAGTGACACCTCATTTGAAAGGTATTTTAATTCTGCGTCTGATCCTTGAGTTTCACAAATCAATATTCATCCAGAAAAAAATGACAGATGATTGACAATAACAAATTTATAGAAAAAACTAAGAATAAAGCAAAAAAGATGTGCTTTCGAAATGTTCACCATTGAAGAATGAAGAAGAAGAAAAAGATTCGAAAACACAACAAAACTTATTTTATACAACAAAAACTGAATAGTAATACTATTTTAATAAATGTTCAGAGTGTGCTCCTTGCTCTTCTTGGCAATAGAAAAACCTATGTAATACGTAATACCTCTTTCCGTACTTTCTGGAAAGTTTCGACTCTGATACTTGCACAAGCCTCTGTTATTTCACGTCGTAAATCCAAAAGAGGATCGGGTTCTATTTGAAAAATTTTCAATTTAAGATACTCCCACAAAAAGAGAGTCCAACGGAGTCAGGTCAGGGGATTGCGGAGGCCATTCTGTTGGACCATGATGACCAATCCATCGTCGAGGATACGTTTCATCGAGATAATTACGAACTTGTCTACTAAAATGCGGAGGAGAGCCATCTTGCTCGAATATGATATCCATGTCAAATTCGTTTGGATTATTTTCAGCAATCTCAACTATTACCGGATGGATGAGGTTTTCCAGCATGTTCAAGTACAATTCCCCGGTAAGGTTTCCGTCGATAAATAAGTGACCTTGGTCACCAAGTATTTCTATCCACACATTCAATTTTTGCTGAAATTAAGTGTGATCTTCCCGGAAAATATGGGGATTCATCATCGCACCAATAGCTTACATTTTGTCTGTTAACAAACCCATTTAAGAAAAATGTGCATTCATCACTAAAACAGATATTGTGAAGATGGGATGGGTTTCTTGCAGTGGTTTGGGCCATGGCCTTACAAAATTCAAAGCGTCTATCCGGATCATCTTTAATCAACTGGTGTAAAATCTTCATTTTGTATGGATGGAGCTTATGCCGTTTTAAAAACTTCTTGGCAGTGATCACCGATACATCACATATCGCAGCTACATGTGAAGTTGATTGCTGAGAATGTACTACCATTTCACCAACTATCTGAATTTGTTTGTCTTCTGAAATTGCGGGTCGTTCCGGGTTTTTCCTATATTGCACGCGTCCAGTGTTAATAAATTTTTGCAAAAGTTCTCTTAAATACGTCCTCGAAATAGGACGGTCGGAAACGTTCATTAAATATTCTTTCGGCTTCGTGAAAGTTTCGATTGGCTTCAGCAAAAATAAAATCTGCTTCAGTTTTGCGGCAAAGTTCGAACATTCGCCATAATTATTGTTAGTAACACTCAATATTCAAACGTGAGCAAACACATAAACTGAATTAAAGTGACAGAAAGAAACTAATTATTAGAATTGTTTTACTTATGTCGTTTCGCCTCCAACATTTTTTTAACGTTTTGTTTAATATCAGAAACAGATAATTTGGAAGTCTGTCATTTGGTTTTGAATCTATAAAATTTTGCCAAAATTAGAATTATACTCTACTCAAAGAAACCTTTCAAATGAGCAGTTATTCGATACCGATCGCCACTTAAAAAAATATTTCAAAATGCCGCCTAGCCTCCCATTAAAGCCACAAAATGTTGTGAAGAAATATCAAGTCGTTCAAAAGTTAGAAGGGGGGGGGCATTGTACGACCGCATTGTATGGACAAAGTATATTGTGTTTCTAGTGGGAAAAGTGATAGATTTCAAGACGATATGGGAACAACCTACGACGGTAAATTACACATTTCCTACGAGTTATACCTACTATTTTTTTCTCAGATCAACATTAATAAATATTTTATACCATTTTATGTATAAACGTCAAATATTTCTTACTAATTAGTTCAGAAAATAACACATAGAAGGCTTTGTAAGGATGCCTAGTAAACATTTTGACCTATTACCGTTACTTTACGTTTTTATTTTAAATGTCAAAATTACTAACCCCTTTCTAGGTAATTCCTTCATCATTTTTGCCGTTACTAGATCTATTCCAGGTGACTTCTTTGGGTTTAGAAATTTAATTTCTTTAGCGATTTCTTTTGGTGTCAGCGCTTTGATAGTTGTGTGTATTATAGGCGGAATAGAGATACTTTGTTCTACTTCTTGGTCTACATCGTTGTCTATCGGTTGAAAAACTGAAACCAAGTGTTCTGCGAATAGGTTAGCTTTCTCAGTATCACTTTTTGCCCATGGCCCATGACCTACATTTACAATACTATTCTACGACTTGGATACTGGCCAAAATGTCTTAAAACGGCGCAAATAATAATGATAGGTAAACCAGGAAAGGAACCAACAGATGTATCTTCATACAGACCCATAAGTCTGCTGTCAATAATCTCAAAACTACTTGAAAGACTGGTGCTTTGTAGATTAAATGAAGACCTGCCTTCAGAAAACTGGATACCAGAACATCAGTTTGGGTTTCGTCAGAAACACTCGACAGTGCAACAGGTTCACCGTATTATACAAACCATAAATAAAGCGTTTGAAAACAAACAATACTGTAGTGGAGTCTTTCTTGATATTAGCCAGGCTTTTGACAAAGTCTGGCACCCTGGACTAATATATAAAATCAAGTGTATTTTTCCAGCAGCTTATTTTAACATACTTAAATCATACTTGAACGGGAGAAAATTCCAAACTAAGGTAAATGAAGAAAAATCAGACTACTTTCCAATCAACTCA